>JADLZL010005644.1:0-135274 GCA_015844335.1 Chrysopogon serrulatus | reverse complement strand
ATCCTAAATGCCTAGAGAAATGTGCCAAGTAATAAAGGTTCACTTTAATTTTTTCAACAACCCTTACAACAGTGAAGTATCCTCCTTTTTATAGGGGGCCTCTTCACCTTACTCATGTTGCCATTTACAGTCTTGCCCATCAAACCCTAGGGGTGCTCTAGTACCCTTTTCACCCAAGACATCCCCAAGGCGGGGGGGCACAGTCTTTTTTCCTTCATCTAGTTGTGGGCTGGGCCGCTCGTGATTGCGGCCCACGCTCGTCCCTGGCCCGGGTGCGGTTGATGGAGGTCAGGACCTCCGCCGGGCCGCGCCTTCCGCCTCCCGCTTGTCCGACGCTTCCTGAGCCTCCGTCGCGCGCCTTCCCCCACAGCGGAGGTTTCTCCAAGCTTTGCCGCCACGGCCGTCCTCCACGCAGTGGCGACCTCCGCCCCCGAGGCCACCGCGGGTGGCGGAGGTTTTTCTCCCATGGGACAAGAAACAACAAGTAGTGTTTTTGTTAGTTGGAGGACCTCCGCTTTGGGCGGAGGTGGGGGGACATGTTTTTCCCCCAACAGTTTCCCCCTTGAGCACTTGGGCTAGCGCAGGTGGGCCAATGTTCTCATTGCTCTCTTGTCCCCACGGCGGAGGTCCCTCCTCCCCCCTTTGGCGCCCATTGCGTACCGCCCACGTGTCTTCTTCCTATAGGCGCGACGTGGGTTGCGGCTTGATATGACGGTTTGTCTCCCACCGACGGAGGCACCCCCTCTGGTGCCTATATAAGGTTGAGGTTGGCGGGTGCTGGCCGTACCTCCCGGCTCTCGCTTTGCTGCTAGGTTTGGCCTTTGTTTCCCTTAGCTGTGGCTTTCGGGACCAGACGACCTCCGCTTAGGGCATCCTTCTCTGGTCCGTATTCTCGTCTTCTTGGGATAAGGGCTAGCGGTTGGGCTCGTTGTTTTGAGGATTGCATGCTGGCTAGCGCGGAGGCTCAAGAAATTGGCGAGACCCTTTCTGACGTTGAGGCTTCGGTAGATCTGGTACCTCCGAGTCCTTTTCTCGAGATGGCGGAGAAGAAGGAGAACATCACCAACGAGATCGGCCGCAGTCGCATGAACAAGATGATGCTGGACAACCTGGAGGTCGAAGGTTGCTTTGACAAGGGACGCGCGAAGCTTCCTGGCCGCGAGACGGTTCCATTGCCTCCGAGTAAGGAGTACGGCGTTGTTTTCCGTGATTTCTTCACCTGCGGCCTTCGGTTCGTGCCCTGCAATTTTCTCCACGATGTCTTAGAGGAGTCTGATGTCCAAATTCATCAGCTTACCCCAATGGTATCGTGGCTCTGAGTAAGTTTGCTTGGGCTTGCGAGTCTTACGGGGCTCCACCGGATATTGACACCTTCTGCCAGTTCTATGAACTTCAGAAACTGCACAAGAAAGCGGAGGTTCTATACGCTAGTATGGAAGTCGCTCATTCTTTCCCAAACACGAGCAACCCGGATCCCAAGCTTAAGATTTCTTATTGCCGGAAGAAGAAGTGGGATAAGGATTGGGCGCTTAATTGGTTCTATGTGCGGTCGCTTTTCTTCACTTGTGAGGAGGCGGACGGTAAGAAGGTTCACAGGTACCCGTTTGCCTCGGTTATGACCCCGCTTGAACCACGCTCTACCATCGCCCCCACCGACCAAGTTCTTCAAGTCAAGGGCTGCTTGCAACAAGGCCTTCGCAATGGCTGCGCAGATTTTACGGAGGTCGCGACCTTGTTGAGGAGATGGTGGCATCGAGGCTGCTGGCCGCTCGGCAAAGTTCATCGTTCGTTCCGGCTTGAGAATGTTCGGTGCACGCTTTGGGGGTGCTGATGGTGTTCCCTTCCCTCGCTTCAATGTTGTTAAGCCAGACGACAAGAGCGATGAGGAAGTTGTTCTTGAGATTGAGACAAAGGCCCAGGAGATACTTGGTGAAATTACTGACAAGGAGTATCTTTCACGCCGTGCCGAGGCTGGGAACATGCCTCGTCTGAACCGGGTTCTCGAGGAGATGGGTGTTAAGTATGGTGATCACTCTGTGCCTGAGAGGGTACTGTCATCTGTTCGGGAGAAGGAGGCTACTGCTGCGGAGGCTCAGGGCGACGTCCCGAAGGTTGCTGGGCGAAAGAGACGCGGAGGTTCAAACGTTCATGGTGCCGGTCGCGGTAAGAGGACCCGTTCCTCTGTACGCGCTGCGGAGGTTGATGGACGTGTTGAAGAAGTCGGGGACGATGCCGCGTCTGGTACTCCGTCGGGGTCTGCTGCGGCCTTTTCTACAGCTGCCAGCCTTGATGGTGACGCGGAGGTAGCTGCAGAGGTAGCTAAGCTTGCACCTGAGGAGGAGGAGACAGAGGCGGAGGTTGCCCTCTCTTCTGCGGGTGAGGCCGCTGCTGGTGGAGGCGCCATGGTTGCTGCTTCCATGGTGCCTCTTCCCAGCCTGTTTGGTGTGGATTCTACCGGCTCTCAGGCTTCTGTGCGCGCCGCCAGTGGTTCCGGCGGTCATGCGGAGGTGTGCTCCGGTCGTCGGTCATCTCCTCCGCCGGAGGCTCCTGCTGCAGAGCTGCCTAGCTCTCCACCAGTGCACACTTCTTCTGCGCCGGCTACTGCTCCTCCCGCTCCGGAGGTTTCGACTGGCGTGGAGATGGGTGCCAATGTTCTTTGTAAGTCCTGAGCCTTGCTTTATTTCTTCTTTGAGTTTCATTTGCTTTCGTTCTGACACCTTCCAGGTGAATTTGCTCAAGCGCTAGCGCAGTAGGAGGTTTACGATGCCGGTGTTGATTTGGCGCGCGTTGGTCTCGACCGCCTTTCTCACGGCCCTCCCCCCTTTGCCAGCACCTTGCTTGGACACGGTTCTGGTGATGGTGAAGGTATGGCTGGAATATTTTGTGCTGTTGCCCCCTTTTGTTGCTCGCGCAGTGATAATTGCTCATGTTGTTCGACTTGTGCAGGGGATTCGATGAACACTATAAGTGGGTGGAGCTCTGCCCTCCACTCTCTGCATGAGCAGATTGGAGGTTTGACTGATTCATCCTGGTGGTTTCTTAGGCCTTGGTTTTGGCTTACTCTTTTCTGAATCTCTTTTTTTTGCTTGCAGGGGGAACCCGCAAGTACCTTGGGGATATGGATTATTTCAAGTTGCTGCGGTTAAATTTGGAGCACCAGAGTGTGGTTGGTTTTTGCCTTCGCCTTTTGTTTTCCATTTTACTTTCTGCTATTGGTGGCCATTGTTTTTCCTGACTTGCCTTTTTCCTAGGGTCATCATATAGCGGAGGCTATGGAAGCACGTTGCTCTCGCGAAGTATTATCCCGCGATGAAGCCCTTAGAGCTTTGAAGGAGGAGGTGGAGGAGCTCTACCGAGAAACAGGCCTTACTTGGCGACTTGGATGATCTCCGGTCGTTCAAGAAAAAATGCGGAGGTTCTCGGCGCCAAGCTTGAGGTGGTTGAAAAAGAACTTGAGGGTGCTAAGGCTGGCGCCTCTCGATGGAGGAGCGGCTTAAGAAAGCCAATGATTCTAATGCGCTCCTCCCAGGACCGAGGTTGATGGCGAGAGGCAAAGCTGTCGCCCCGTGTTAAAAAGCGCGAGGTTGAGCTTCTGGCTTAATTTGCCGGACAGCGAGGGGATGCCGCCGTTGCTATTGCGGGTGCTTACTCGGACGCCACGTGGAGGTATGGTGGAGCTACACCTCCGCTTCCCCGTCGATGCTATAGCCTTATTTTGCGCTACAATGGATGCGCTCTGCTGACCGACGCCTCCCTCGGTTCCTTGGCGGCATGGCCAATTTCTCGGTTTTCTTGTGCCAAAAAATTTGTAAATGCTTTGGCGGAGGTTGGAGTGTGAGCACGTGCAACTTCTGAAGGGGAAGGTCAAGTACCACGGATCCTAAGGACGTTGTTTGGTCTGACCTCTGTGCCCCAGTTCGAGTGGTACGGGATTTTATTAGGTACTGTTGGAGCCGTTTCGGCCATACCTACGCCCGTACTCTAGCCGAGGAGCGCAGGGCTGAGGTGTGTTGGTTATCTTTTCACACCGTTGTTTATCTTTTTTGCCTTTGCTTTGTTTTGACGCGTTTATCTTTGGTTGTGTTGCCAGGTCGAGGCGCAGCGGGCCGCTAAGGAGGCGGAGGATCTGAAGAGGTCGCGTGCCGAGTCTTCGAAGCGCGTGGGGGAAAATCCTAATGGAGGCGCGGAGGTTAACATTTAGGCTTAGGCTGGGTTAACTTGTGAGCGTTGCATCGCTCTTTTTGTATTTAACTATAGACTTGACCAATACTAGGTTGCCTTGCGCAGGTAGCCTTGATGGGTCCTGTGCAGGTGCAAGATGTAATTCCTATTACTCTGATGAAGGATGGTGTTTACATGAGCGGTCGGATGCTTAGCTGCTGGCCGGATGATAATGTTAACGAGTTGTTTGATTTTGTGATTGAAGAGCTTGATCGCCCGCACAGTGATTTCGTGCGTTCCCTTGCATGGCGGGGTCCTTGCACCCCACCTTAGTGTTGTGTTCTCTAGTTGCTAGACTTTGTGATGTATTTGCTTTGCAATGTTAGCAACTTTGCTCTTGCGCCTTTGCGCACATATTTTTGCACCTTCGCGTGCTGAAGTAGTTTTATTGTGCTGCTGCACCTTCGCGTGCATTGTAAAATATGCTATCCCGACATAATGCACCTTTGCGTGCTTTGTAAGATATTGTATTTGGAACTGCCGCACCTTCGCGTGCTTTATAATACAAGACCCTTTTTGGTGCTTTTATTTGAGTTGAGATTATCTCGAGGTATTACAAGGTGTTTCACACTTGCCCTGCCTGCAATTATTCTAGGTTGAGCAACTTAGTGCCCTTGCACCAGTCTTTGCTTGCTGGTCCCGCATATCCCGCCGGTTCTACAGTTGTTCCCCGTGAAGTTGAGGCCGTTTGAACTCATGCTTGGCCTACTTGGTTTGCTCGGCGGAGGTACTTGGAGTTGTGCTTGCTTGTTGTCCTCCCCTCCCCTGCTTGCAAACCTTCGCATGGCACCACTTGGTTGGTTTGCAGTACGTTGGGGCGGCGGAGGTTTCTCCTTTATCTTTATGAGCCGCGCTTTGGCTCTTTTAAGCATTTGCTTGGTATCGCCCGCACAAGGGTGGTGGGGCACTTTCTTTGCTGGGAGTTATTAAAGTGGAACCTTCGGCTTTGAGGGGATGTTACAAGCTTTTGCGTGGTATCCCCTTTCAGCCGGAGGTTCTAGTTCCACCCTGGCAAATTGCCCTTTACTTTTTACAAGTTTTTGAGTGGTATCCGTACTTTTCTCTTTTGGGGGGACACCCCTGCTTCCATCTCTCCCTCTCGGTCTCTTTGCCTCTTCCTGATCGATTCTGGCCAAGTGGTTTGGCCTCCATCCTTTTATATTGCCGTGGCCTCAAACGCTGCTTGACGCCACTTGATGGTGCGGTGGTTACGGTTGGTGGCTCTCTTGACACTTAATGCGCAGTTTACTGCCTTTGGATCCGGTTCTGGCGCGCTTTTAGTGCGTGAGTACTTTGTTTGGTAACTTTAAATTAATTTGCATTTGTTGTTGTGCTAATCTGCGTACTTATCGCAGCAAGGCTTTGTATGCGGTGGTTCCATTTGTCGGATGTTCTCTCGCCTTTTTGTTTGTGCGGAGGTTCCTCGCACGCGCTTTTGCGCACGCTCATCTTCCTCTTTTTTTGTGTGCTATATATATTTTTTTTCCTCCTGGTGCCCATACCTTGGTAGGCCCAGGTTTTATTTACTCTCTTTTTTTCTTTTTTTTGCGGGGGTTTCCTCCGTTCCATTGCTGGTGCCCTTGCCTTGGTAGGGTCTTTTCCAGTTTTTGCTTTTGCGCGGAGGTTGTCTCCGTTTTACTCCTGGTGCCCATACCTTGGTAGGGTCTTTTCTAGGTTTGATGTGCCCTTTTACCAGGCTAATGTTTGCCGTGGAGGTCCGCTCAGGTGTGCTTGCTTTTATTGGCGCCACCTGATAGGTCCTCTTATTCGCTTTGTCGAACTGTCGAATGTTTGCAGCCTCATTGCCGGCTGCTTTTCGACTTTCTCATAGCCGTGCTTTTCTTTTTTTCTTTTTTCTCCCGGGGGATCCTCTTTATATTTTTTAGAGGTTGATTAGAAGGATTCTGCCGCATTAAAAACCTCACCTCCACAATGGAGTCTCCTTGTGAGGAAAAGAGTGCAGTCCTATTGCAAAGTGCAAAAGAGTAGAAAAAGTGAAAAAAGGAAACGCTCTGGGGTGAGGGTGCCTCCGCTTATATTTTCCATGGAGGCCCTCTTACATCAGATGTAGTACTTTCTCAGGTTGCTGGCATTCCAAGTGTGCGTGGAGAGGTGGCCTTCGCTGTCTTCTAGCTTAAATGCCCCTTCCTTTGCTGCTGCTTTGGCAATGTATGGTCCTTCCCACTTTGATTGTAATTTGCCAACCATGTCTGCGTTTGGTTTCCTTTGCAGCACCAGGTCTCCATCTTCGATTAGTCTTCTTGCTACATTTTTGTCCTTCTATCTTTTCGTCTGGTCTTGGTACTTTACGATGTTCTCAAGGGCTTGCAGCCTTTCTTGCTCTAACCCTTCCTTGCAGCATGCTTCATCTTCTATCGTGTTGTTGCTAGTTACGCGGAGGCTCTGATGTTTGATTTCCTCGGGCATCATTGCTTCTTCTCCGTACATGAGTTTGAATGGGGTGTAGCCTATGGCCCTTGTGGTGGTCGTGTTATGGGACCACACAACTCTTGGCAACTCCTCTGCCCACTTTCCTTTGCGCAGGTTGAATAGGGTTTTGGATACGGCTGAGAAGATTTCGCGGTTTGCTCTTTCTACTGCTCCGTTGGACTCTGGGTGGTATACTGATGCGAAGGCTAGCGTCGTGCCTATCGACTTGCAGTATTCTTTGAATTTTTCTGAGTCGAACTGCTTTCCATTGTCTACCGTCAGGGTTCTTGGGACCCCAAATCTGCAGATTATATTTTGCCAGAAGAACTTTTTGACGGCTTCAGATGCTATGGACGCCAGGGGTTTAGCCTCTATCCATCTTGTGAAGTATTCCACGGCTACCACCGCGAACTTGTATCCCCCCTGCGCTGTTGGTAGCGGTCCTATCAAGTCCATGTCCCATCTTTGCAGTGGCCATACTGGGGGTATTGGTTGCAGTTCTGCCGAAGGTGCTGACTGCTTGGTGGAATGGAGTTGGCAAGCTTCGCATTTTCTAACTAGTTCCTCTGCATCTCTTGCATGGGTCGGCTAGTAGAAACCCTGCCTTAGGACCTTCGCTGAGAGCGCTCTTGGTCCTATGTGTGATCCGCAGGTTCCTGCATGTACCTCCTTTAGTAGTTCGACACCTTCGCTTCTTGATATGCACTTTAGCAGGGGTTGGACCACACCCTTCTTGAACAGGACATTGTCTATCATCATGTAGGTCCTTGCTCTGTGCTTCATTCTTTCTCGCTCTGCCCTTGATTGTGTGGTGAAGGTTCCCCTCAGCATTTGGCTTATGTCTGTCCTCCAATCTTATTCTGTTGCTGTCAAGACTTGCTTTGTTTTTTCTGGTCCGGCGGAGGTTGCTGGCCTATGTATTTGCTTGTAGAATGTTCCCTCAGCTAGTTCCTAGTCGTTGGCTGCTGCCTTCGCTAGCTCATCTGCTTCAGCGTTTTCCCCCCTAGGGATGTGTTTCAGAGTGAACCCGTGGAATCTTTTTTCTAGCCTTCTCACGTGCTCCAAATATTTGGCGAGCTCTAGCTCTCTTGCTTTGTACTCTTTTTCTACTTGACCTGCGACTATCATTGAGTCTGTTTTAACTAGCAGCTTTTGTATTCCCATGGCCTTCGCCTTGTTCAGTCCTAGAATGAGCGCTTCATACTCTGCTATATTGTTTGTTGCCTTGAAGGTTAGCCTTGCTGCATACTTTGTTTTTGTCCCTGTTGGAGATATTAATACTGCGGCGGCTCCGGTGCCATTGAGACCCCATGCTCCGTCAGTGAGTAGCACCCATGTTTGCTCTGGTTGGCTGTGTTGCCTTTGCTGCGAAGGTGTCCAATCTGCCATGAAGTCTGCCAGGGCTTGGGATTTGATTGCTGTTCGGGGTACATATGTGATGTAGTATTGTGATAGTTCTATAGCCCACTTTCCTATCCTTCCGGAGGCTTCTTTGTTGTTTAAGATTTCTCCCAGTGGTTGCACCGAAGGTACCACAATTTCATGTGCTTGGAAGTAGTGTTTGAGTTTTCTTGATGCTGTTAGGATGGCGTATGCCAGCTTCTCTATTTGCGTGTAGTTCAGCTTTGCCGCCGCTAGGGCCTCAGAAATATAGTAGACCGGGCTTTGCTCTTTCCGACCTCCGCTTTCAGTCTCCTGGACTAACACTGCACTGACTGCGTGATCCGAGGCTGCTATGTACAATAGTAGCGTGGCATCCTGTTACGGGGCCCATTACTTTTTAGGCGGTTTGCCAAATACTCTTTTAGCTGGCCGAAGGCCTGAGACTGTTCTTGCCCCCATTCCACTTTGTCGGAGGTCTTGAGTGCCTTGAAGAACGGCAGGCTTCTTTCTGCCGACTTGGAGATGAATCTGTTCAATGCTGCTATTCTTCCAGTCAGCTTCTGAACTTCCCTTTTTGTAGTTGGTTCTGTCATCACAAGTATTGCGTTTGTTTTTTCCAGGTTTGCTGTGATGCCTTCCGGTCCTATGATGCATCCCAGTTTTTTAGCCGTGCTGACTGCGAAGACACATTTTTCTGGGTTTAGTTTCAAGCCTGCGCTCTGGAGGTTGGCGAAGGTTTCCGCCAAGTCTTTGATGTGGTCCTCATTCCTTGCGCTCATGACTATGATATCGTCGACGTAAGCGATGACGTTTCTCTGGAACTGGCTTCCTAGCACCTTGCTTGTCATTCTTGCGAAGGTTGATTCTGCATTCTTCAAGCCTTCGGGTATTCTCAAGAAGCAGTATGTGCCGAATGGCGTTGTGAAACTTGTCTTTTCTTCGTCCTCTTTGCTGAGCCAGATCTGGTGGTATCCTGAGAAGCAATCGAGCAGGGAGAACCTTTTGCACCTTGCTGCCTTGTCCAGGGAGGTGTCTATTCTAGGTAGCTGGAATGCATCTTTTCTGCAAGCTTTGTTCATGTCTGTGAAGTCTATACACATTCTCATCTTGCTGTTGCTCTTTGGTACCAGTACCACGTTTGCTAGCCAATCGGAGTACTTGACTTCTCTTATGACCTTCGCGTCTAGCAGCCTCTGTACCTCTGCTTTTGCTGCTATGATTCTGTCTTCTGACATCTTCCTTTGCTTTTGTTTCTTTGGTCGGGCGTCTGGATTGATGTCCAAGTGGTGTTGTATTACATCTCTGTCAACACCCTTGAGGTCCTCCGCCGACCATGCGAAGGTTTCTTTGTTCTCTTTGAGGGCCCGTAACAGCTCCTTTCCCTCCTGCTCAGTCAGGTTTGACGCTATGGTTATCTTTCTGTCAGGCTTGGACTGCTCCAAGCATACTAACTTTGTTGTTTTTTCATCTTTTCTCCGCCCTTTGAAATTTGTTTTGCCTTTGGGCATGTCCGGAGGTTCCTGGTCCCCTTTCTCCTCAGACTCCACAGAATTTATGTTTCTGCTGGAGCTGTGTATTGTTCTTTCTATGTTTCTTACCTCCTTTTGGCTTCCGTAGACTGTGATCACCCCGTGGAGCGCTGGGAGTTTTATGCACAGGTAGCCCGTGTGAATTGCTGCTCCAAACTTGTTTGTGAATCCCCTGCCCAGTATGGCGTTGTAGGGGTAGTTGAGGTCGACGACATCGAAGGTTACATACTCTGTTCTTGCGTTGGTCCGATCCCCGAATGACACGGGAAGTGCGATCTTACCCAGCGCTTCCACTTTTCGACCTCCGAAGCCAACAAGGTGCGATTCTGAGGGTTGCAACTAGTTTCTTCCTAATTGCATCTTGTCGAAGGTGCTCACAAACAGTATATCCGCGGAGCTTCCTGAGTCTACCAGAATTCTTTTTATTTCCCACGCCGCTATGTTTGCCGTTATTACCATCGCATCAGTGTGGGGGGTAGCTCTCCAATTTCAGGTCTTGCTCGGTGAAAGATAGCGGCACCTTGGACCACTCTGTTGTTTTAACCTGCCCTTGCACTGCTATGTTGTTTACCATGCGGAGGTGGTCTTTCTTTTGTCTCTTGGTTTGGAACTCCATTGCTGAGCCTCCGCTGATCAGCAGTATCAGTCCGATGGTTGGAAGTGGGTGGTGGGGGTTGTGCTGGTTTTCCTGACTTGGCTCTTGTTTGGGTGTTGCTGTTTGCTATATTTGCGCTTGTTGCGGAGGTGGTGGCAATGCTTCGAAGGTCCTGCCTTGTGTTTGGTTATCTAGATAGGTTATGTTTGGGGATTTTGGGTTGTTGTAGGCGAATGCTTGCTCTTGTCTATATTGGCTGGGGTGCATGGTGGGCCCTGCTTGCTGTGCTACCGGGCACCATGCCGGTAGGTGCCTTGGGAAATATGTCACCGCCAGCGTTGACGGGTGTATCTGGGTGTTTGTTCGTATCGGGGTATACTTGGGCGTATTGGGTTTGCCACTGTGTTGCGGTGGTATGGTTGACCTCTCTGGTTTGCTGATAGGGTGCCACCTCCGCCTCCTTCCTTCTCTTCATTCTTTCTTGAGTTTCTGTTGGTATAAATTAACTGCACCCTAAATAATGATTATAATCAGATTATCCGCAAGCGCACAGATATATACTGATCAGCACTTCACCAAGATCAATCCGGTTTTAATATCGAACCCAAAGGAACAGTAGGTGAATTATAAAATAGCCCAATACTCTTAATCTAAAAAGGGGGTACAAACAATCTAGAAAACTATTGAGAATGAGGAAATAGCTAATGTACTCTAGTTCTAACTACCGGTAAACTTTGTATAATATCATCTTATCGGACCAGTGACCTGAATAGGAGAAGAAACAGAGTAATCTACCTACCAGACACCTATAGGCCTATCAGTCCTATCAACGGGAAGTGGACTACGAGAGGATTCAACGCAGCCTATAAAGTCACCTACGCGAGCTACCACTATCCTACCGATCGGGGGACATTCACAAGCAATCATAACCCGCACACCACGTCTACGCTACGAATACTACTCGACCTAGGAGCTACCCAAATCAAAGTACTCAATATAGTATGAGTTGCAAACCAAAGAACGAATATAAACAAATGCTCACTTGAATCGAAATGGTAAATACAAAAGTACCTCGAAACACGGCTCCGGGCGAGGAACCGAATCCGGGCAATCTGAGTTCTCGAGGATGCTCCGACACGGTAGGGCTCCTCCGAATCTCTACTCTTCTACTCTATCTCTCTAATCTCTATCTTGATTGCTAGCCTAGATCTAGTGGATCTCTATCTAAAAGCTCTGATTCTTCATCTCTTGATCCGGCCTCCTCCAAGGGGTATGGCCCTCCTTTATAGCCCTGTGGGATTGATACGGCGCCGTTGGATCAAACCGACGTAGCAAGCGGCCGATGACTCCTCGGAGGCGGTGGAGGAAGGTTCCAGAAGGGGGGTGGCAAACCCTAACCCTAGGGGCCGCCGGCGGGGGGTGGGGCCGGCCCCCCACTTGGCGGGCTGGCCCCCCCCGTTGCTTCGGTGTCTTACGGAGTATTCCCCGACCCTCTCGGTGATGTGTTTGCGTCGCGATCAAGTTTCGTGGTAAATTAGCACTTAAATCCCTCTTTTAGGCTTTTCCGGAAAATTCCTGAAAAAATGCACAAATCACCAAAACTCGTGGAAATTGTTAATGGTAACCCTATTCTTATCATATATCAATGTCTCGAAGTGGTAATTACTAATAAATTTTGGGTGATAACAGGTGTCAACAATTACCCCCCACACTTAGGCTTTTGCTCGTCCCGAGAAAAATGTTGGTTTTAGTAGAATGGATATACATTCAATGCGTAACTTAGAGATTAAATTATATAGCAACCGTCGACGATATCTGGTCGGCAGCCTACCTTGGGGGTGCCCGAGGTAGTAGATTAGATGATGGTGGTGGGGTGCACGAGATCAAGAACGAGATGGTAACCCAAACACAAGCACAGAGACACAAGATTTATACAGGTTCCGGCCGTCAATGTGACGTAATACCGTACATCCTGTGTTCTGTATTGTATTCGAGTTGATTATGGGGGTACCCCTGTCCCTCCTTATATAGTCCGGAGGGGTAGGGTTACAAGTAAAGTACTCGAGTTGGTACTAATCAAGATTACAACATCTGTCATATCTCATGGGCCGATCCACTGATGGCGCGGCCCATATATCATCTTGAGCATACCGGGGGGCTATACCCCCACAGCTAGTCCCCGGCGCCTTGTATCCTTTGAGCGATGCCGTCTTGAATCGGTCCCGAGTAGCTAAACCTTGAAGCCGAACGGTTTGAGCGAAGAATCCGACCAGTTCAAGCCCGATCGGCAATGGAGTCCGAGTGCGCTGGTCGGCGATGAAGTCATGCGCACGGCCGGCGATGAAGCTCGAGCAAGGCTGGTCGGCGACAGAGTCCAGGCGTGAGCTGGTCGGGTGACCTCGGGCTTACTCGAGATAAGGCTTGCAAAAAGGATGCAAGGGGCTCAAAATTAAATTTAAAATTTCTTTATGTCCGAGACGTGTACACCCGTCAAGTCACCGTGAGGTGGCGTGTACACCAGTAGTCCCCGAAGCCTGCTTTGGAAGATAGCGAAGCATCTTGTAGCAGGTCAAAATAGAAGATTTCCAATATTCAGGACGAATAAATCGGTCCCCAGCTTAGTTGTCATGTGTGTATCAAGACCCCCGAAGCGCGCACGGGATCAGCACCTCGAACCGAACAAAGATGGAGAAACTTGATAATACACTAGCGAGCTAACGACTTTCGAGCGGGCGAAGCGATGACGAACGGCGAGCGATGACGAACGGCGAGCGAGACGAATGGTGAGCCGCCGAAAGTGGCGCCGAAGCGCCGAAGCGGTGATGAGCGGCGAATCGACGATGAGCACCGAGTGGAGACGAGCGATGAGCAATGATCGACGGTGACGAACACCGAGCGGAGATGAACGGCGAGTGGCGGTCGGCAATGAGCGCCGAGTGGAGATGAGCGGCGATCGGCGACGAGTCTCGAAGCGGAGATGAACGGCGATCGGTGATCGGCGAGGAGCCTCGAGCGATGAGGGGTGATCGGCGATGAGCACCGAGCGGAGACAACCGGCAAGTGGCGATGAGCGCCGAATGGTTGGAGCAACCGGTCGGTGATAAAATCCGAAAGCAAATGAGTAGTCCAACCAACTAGTCGGCGGCGAACCGAGCGCCAAAAGTTGTAACCACCTGTTGGCGATAATCTTGATGACCTTCTAGACTGATCCAGTCCCCGAGCGTAGAGAATAAGCTCGATGACCAAACCAGGCCCCTGCAAATAAATATGGAGAATCGGTAGTACATGATGTAAAAATAAATATAAATATTGGTGTAAACCCCGAATTGATAATATCGGCGATATTATATTCGTTTTGGCGAAAAATTATTGGTGAGTGGAGTACAACTAGTTATTTCTTTATCGCATTATTACCAGCCCCGATTAGCCCATAGCCCATAGCGCTTTTAGCGTGGAAGCTGTATGCACGCGTAGGGATACAGGCGTCGTCGAAGAGCCGCCGTCCGACCGACCCTTAACGCAGCGCGGAGCTGCATGCACGCCTTCGGGATTAAGCCGAGAACGAGCCGCCTCTGGATAACGCAAAATCGAACGTGGCGGTCGGCAACCCGAATGGTGAAAATATGAGTAGTGCCCCGCAGTGTAGCTTTGTATCTTGTTACCTAGCCCCAGCTATCTCATACCCCATAGCGCGAGGAGCTCATGCCTTGTGTACGCCAGCGTAGGAGCACAAGAGTCGCTAAGAAACCGCCGCCGACCGACCGTAACGTAGAGCGCGGAGCTGCATGCACGTGTAGGTCAAGGTCGAGGACAGGGTCGTTTCGGGTAAGTCGAGTAAAAGCGTAGGGGCCGGGCGGCCGGTCGGCGGATAAAAATTTATTGCGTGTATGCATTGATATGGAGAAAAAAGCAATTTGGAGAAATATATGGAGATATATATAGATTGGAGAATATATATAATAAAAAATATTAAAAATATGACTTAGCTTGTTAGGTGAAGAAAGTCGCCGTGGCCGAGTAGAGTAGTCGACACGCCGAGTAGGGAAGTTGGTGCGCCGAGCGGTGAAGTCAGCAGATCGAACAGTAATGGGCGGCCGAGCGGAGAGGACGACCCGGGCGTCTTGCATGGAGAGATCGGTGGCCGAGTGGAGACGTTGGCATCCGAGCGAAGGAATTGGCGGATCGATCGGAGTAGTCGGTGGCCGAGTGGAGGTACGGTATTGACACGTTGGAGAGGTTGGCGGCAGAGGCCGGCATGTCGGCGGATCGAGCGGAGTAGCGATGCAATGGAGAAATTATTACGCCAACCCGAGGGATCGGCGTAGTCGACTGGAGGGATCGGGCGTGTTGTGCGGAGAAGTTGACCGGCGACGAACGAGAAATCGGCGATCGCATGGCCGAGCGGAGAATTCCGCCCTGGAGAAATTGGCGGCCGAAGGAGAGAAGTTGTCGGCCCGAGCGGAGGAGTCGGCGTCCAAGGGGAGGGATGGCGAATGCCTCGGACAGCTTGCTTGGAGATGGCGTGCCGATGCATCGATTTATGTAATCATGGCCGAGCATTCGTCGGGTCATGCAAGTGCAGATTGAACGGCAAAGAAAATTTCTTTGCATGCTTTTGCCGATGCGTAAGTGCGAGATATGAAAATGTCTTGATTGTTTTAATTAAATTGCATGGTCTGTTTGTACTTAGCTTGCATTGCATGGACGTGTAGATCGGATCGTGGCGCTGCTTGCTTGCTTTGGCTCGATCGGCGAAGACACGGCGTTGTTCGGGTTGCGGTGAACGACGAGTCAACGATATGATGACTTGAGGATGATTGTGCGGATCGCGTCCTTGTTTGCTATCGGTGGTGGTCGGAGAAGGCGATCCATTTGTTGGCCGTGCCGGCTCCCGCTGCTCTTCGGCGAGTAGCGAGGCCGATGGTGGCCCGAATTCGAGGATCGGCGACGGTTTTCGGCAAGCAAACATTTAGTAGGCGATGGGATCAATGGCGGGGCAGGGGCTGCCGTAGTAGATTGATGGTAAGCCCGCCGATCTCGTGTTGGAGTTGGAGTTCGTGCTTGCGCAGGATGAGATCCGATCGGCGTGGCGTATGAGTGTCCGGGTTTGGGCGTCGTAATGAGATCCGATCGGCATGTTGCCGCCCGGCAAAGCTGCGTCTGCGATGAGTTGCAGCAATTGCCGACGAAGCCGACGAAGCCACGGCTAATAATCGTCGATGACGACCGACGAGAACAGCGGCGAAAACCTAATCCCGGAATCTCGCAAGGAGACTACAAGATCGGATTTGCCATCTCGCTCAACGACGGATCCGGAGCACTCCCCTACTCGGCGCGCCGGTATCGGCGATATCTGGTCGGCAGCCTACCTTGGGGGGTGCCCGAGGTAGTAGATTAGATGATGGTGGTGGGGTGCACGAGATCAAGAACGAGATGGTAACCCAAACACAAGCACGTAAACACAAGATTTATACAGGTTCCCGCCGTCAATGTGACGTAATACCGTACATCCCGTGTTACGTATTGTATTCGAGTTGATTATGGGGTACCCCCCTGTCCCTCCTTATATAGTCCGGAGGGGTAGGGTTACAAGTAAAGTACTCGAGTTGGTACTAATCAAGATTACAACATCTGTCATATCTCATGGGCCGATCCGCTGATGGCGCGGCCCATATATCATCTTGAGCATACCGGGGGGCTATACCCCCACAGCAACAGTCTAGTGATCATATATTATGAAATTCTAAAGTGTCTATCATGGATCCTCAAGTGATTGCGGAGTAAGAGAGCTGAAGACCGATTACTCTTTCTTTAATTATGTCTTTTGGAGTAAAGGTGTATTTGCAAAAACATAGCTTCAACCCTCTCATTTGTAATGGCACTAATGGTAGAGACATAAATTGAATATATTTTTATAGCGAGGGAGAGAGATATCATATTCCTAGATCGAGAAAAAATTCTCACTTCTTGGCATATTATGTTGGAGGAACCATGAGTCTTTCTTTTTGATGAGCACGTGCTCCTATTTCTTTCTTTCATCGAGGTTTTGGACACTTGTCCCTTTTTATTTTCTCGTGATCTATCTTTCTGAGGTTTCGGACACTTGTCCCTTTTTATTTCCTCGGAATCTTTTTGAATAGCTCATGCCTCCTTCACAATATTGCTCAAGATAGTGAATTTTATTTTTATTTATCTTATGATGCTTTGGGAATATGGTAAACCTCTTCAACCAGAGCCATAATTAAAGTTGTTTTGATATAATTATTATTGGATTCCATTACAAAGAAGAGTGAAGCTAAGTGTTTCAAAAAATCTCCAAAGACAAATTAACGTAAAAATGAATAATCATTATCTTTGCTATCTTTCTCCCTACAATAACTTAGACAATCATGAAGCACTATAGAATTCAGAATATTCATGACTCTAGAAGGGTGTCATATAATTTATTTCTCTTAAGTCATGGATTGAATGGGTTTATTATTTCGTGAAGCATTTATTATAAAGATTAAAAGTTTTAATTGAAATTCGAGTATATGTATTTGACTTGTAATTAACTCGAACCCCGACCATGACCGAAACGAAGGGGGGGAGAGAAAGGGGGCGCCGCCCGGCCCCACCAGGCGGCGCCGGCCGGCCCCACCTCGGGGGCCTGGCGGGTCCCGCTTCGCGTGTGCGGTGTTGGGTCGATATCGCTTCAATTACGCTACTTTTCCGATCGTATTTTTGCTTCGTGATTAATTGTACTTCCCCCACACTTGTTTTCCTGCATACTTTCTCAAGCAATATGTGGAGACAAAATATTCCAAAAATAGAGAGTAGAATAGATAACACACATTAATATAAAATAAGGCACTTTATTCATTTATGGTGGTGGTATAAAATAATTCAATAGACGCTTTAATGACCGAGCTAACAACAGCCCTAGCTCATTAGGCTTTGTCCTAACAAAATGACTCGACTCGACCGACTCCTTTAACTAATCGGACTAGCGGAAGTGTGCCTTATTGGATAACTAGGCGCTTAATGCTGCCCTTCATTATTGGGGCCCCGAATTATTGCTTTGAGGGGCTGCAACCTCTTCTTCAAGCTTGTCTTTGTCGCGCTTGAGGCTGCGGATTAACTTGAGATTAACCCTAACCTTCTTTTCTACGTCATCTATGAGCTTGTCCCTCAGCTTGTTAGATGTTTTCATCTCCTTGACAAGGTCAGAGAGGCCTTCAAGCTTCTCGTTAAGAGTGCGTAGGGTTGGTGCTAGCTGCTTGGGAACTTTCTCCAGTGTTAATGCTGGTGCTGCTCTCTTTCTCTTAGGCTTTGGCTTAGGGCGCGATGGGCTCGGTGTAGCATACCTCATCGGGGTTTGCACGAACTCCTTGAACGGAAGGGCGAGCAGCATTGGAGTACTTAAGCGCATATCAGCTGTCCTTCTTGTCGGTCTCGACCGCCACGAGTCGCTCATTAGGTCTTGGTGCAAAGAGCCGGGTACCCTTGGGGATAACAATGCGCTTTCCTTTAGCACCTCCTTCAAGCATCAGCCTTGCAGGTGGTGGAGGAAGAGCAGATGGATCTTGCACGTAGTAGACTTGCTCATGACGCTGGGGGATCGTTGCAACTTGCTTCGGCGGCACGACGGCGAGAGGCTTCGGCTGCGCGAGGACGAGGGCCTTCGAATCATCACTGGGGATGTTGTCGAAGTCCGCGCCATAGGAGACGATCGCCTTGTTCGCCATTGCTAATAGATCTAGATTGGAGAGCTCTCTTTGAAAGGGAGAGGTGGCTGGTTATGGAATAAAGTTGAGGAGTTCTAGGTACGTATTTATATGGGTTTTCAGGAGACAGGATGAGGATAAAACCTAGGTTCTACGGGATCCGTCATTTAAAGAATATCCGATCCGATGGCGTGGATAATACGCGAATATACGTAGGAAGAGTGTAGAAGGACGTGAGACGAGAGTCGGGACGAGGGGGCACAGGGGGGCGCCGACCGGCCCCATAGGGGCGCCGACCGGCCCCACCTAGGGCCCACTTCGGGTGCCCTTCCGCGGGGTACTTCGGACTCCTCCTATGTTTCTATTAGATGTATTTGCGGATAAAAATTCGTACCGAAATAAAATAGAACTTAATAAGTTGGTAACTGGATGAATTCGATTTCATCCACTACTCCTGAATTAAATGGCTCTAAATAAAGTTTAAGTCGGTGTCCATTTACCTTGAATAACGTACCTTCGTTTGATTGTAGAGTTATTGCTCCATGTGGTGATGAATTTACAACGGTGAAAGGTCCTTCCCATTTGCTCCTTAATTTTCCAAGCCCGAATAATTTAAACCTGGAATTAAAAAGTAATACCTTATCTCCTGGTGTAAACTCCTTCTTCTTGATCCTCTTATCATGCCATCTCTTCGTCCGTTCTTTGTAGATCTTTGAATTGTGATAGGCCTTTTCTCTCCATTCTTCTAATTCGATAATTGCATTTTCCTTTTTTCTCCGGCCGCCTTCTAGGTCCATGTTCCATCTTTTGATAGCCCAAAGAGCTTTATGTTCTAATTCGACCGGTAAGTGGCGTGTCTTGCCATATACCAATTGATATGGTGACATTTCTAAAGGCGTTTTATAAGCTGTCCCAGATGCCCATAGTGCGTCGGGTAAGCAATCCTTCCATAAAGTTCCCATTTCATTCACTTTTTTTTACGGAGAATATCCTTGATTTGTTTATTGGATGTTTCTGCTTTGGCCACTTATCTCGAGGATGATATGGAGTAGCGACATTATGTCGTATTCCATGAGCTTGTAGGTATAAGTGAAACTTCTTATCGATGAAATATGTTTCTCCATCACTTATAACCATTCTAGGTGTTCCAAACCTTGGAAATATAACCTCTTCAAACATCTTCTTTGAGTGTTTTGAGTTAGCATTCTTGCATGGCATAGCTTCTACCCACTTGGATACATAATCAACTGCCACCAAAATGTACTCATAATTCTTTGACTTCACGAAGGGTCCCATATAATCAATTCCCCGACATCAAAGAGCTCTATCTGAAGGTTGTTGGTGAGTGGCATAGCATCTCTTGCATTGATATTTTCGTGCCTCTGACATGCTCCACATCTTCGAATAAAATCTTTGGTGTCTTCATACATGGTTGGCCAAAAGAAATCACTCTGCCAGATTTTTGCATGAGTGCGGAATGCCCCATAATGACCTCCATATGGTGACGAGTGACATTTCTCGAATGATCTGCATGCCTTCCTCCACTGGTACACATCTTCTCGAGTAATCCATCAAGCATACCCGAAAGAGGTATGGTGGATCCCACATGTGGAGACGACTTTCATAAATGAGTCTTTTCTTATTTTCTCCCGGTGGCACGTATCCTGCAACCATAAAGTTGACAATATTCACGTACCAAGGATGCTGTCTTGGCCACTTTAAACAAAGATGTCATCTCTTAATGAGTCATTAATAGGTAGTTCCCGAGGTTCTTTGAAATACATCCTAGATAAATGATCAAAAATGGGTTTTCTATCCCTTTTCTATCTTTAATTTCCAAATCAAATTCTTGCAGCAATAAGATCCATCTTATTAATCGTGGTTTAGCATCTTTCTTAGTGAGCAAATATTTAAGAGCAAATAAGTGATCGGAATAAATAATTATTTTAGCTCCAACTAAGTAAGACCTAAATTTATCAATAGTAAAGACAACAGACCAAAAAGTTCCTTTTCGGTGGTTGCATAATTTAATTGTGCTTCTGTCATTGTCTTGCTAGCGTAAGTAATTGCATGATGCGTTTTATCTTTTGTTTGTCCTAAGATCAAGCCTACAAAGATAATCACTAGCATCACACATAATTTCAAAAGGTAAAAATCAATCGGGGGGGTTGAATGATTGGTGCCGATGTAAGTGCTTTCTTAAGAATATTAAATGATTCTAAGCATTCTTCATCAAACTCAAAAGGTACATCCTTAGCTAACAATCTGGTCATTGGTCTAGTAATTTGTGAGAAATTTCTTATAAATCTACGATAAAAACCACAATGACCAAGAAAAATCATGGACTCCTTTCACATTAATAGGGGAGGTAGTTGTTCAATTACTTCAATTTTAGCCTTATCTACCCCTATTCCTCTTTCGACACTAGGTGTCCTAACACTATTCCTTCTCTAACCATAAAATGACATTTTTCCTAATTGAGGACTAAGTGTTTTTCTTCACATCTTTGCAAAACCTTGTCTAAATTCTCTAGGCAATCATCAAAAGTTTTTCCATAAACTGAAAAATCATCCATAAAAACTTCCATGATTTCTTCTATCATATCGAGAAAATATAGACATCATGCATCTTTGAAAAGAAGCGGGTGCATTACATAATCCAAAAGACATTCTCCTATAAGCATAAGTTCTATAAGGACATGTAAAGGTGGTTTTGCTTTGATCATCGGGTGGATAGGAATTTGGTGATATCCCGAGTAACCATCAAGGAAACAAAAGAAAGAATGATTTGCTAAGCGCTTTAACATCTCATCAATGAAAGGTAACGGAAAATGGTCTTTCTTTGTTGCTTTGTTGAGTTTTCTATAATCTATACACATTCGCCATCCAGTGACAGTTTGTAACACCCTCGGTGTTACGCGCTAAATCAATTCCGAAATTATTTCATGAGCATCGTCGTTTCATGTTAATGCATGTGTTGCAGCGTTTGGGTGATGGTTTGCAACTTAGAAGTGCAAATAAAGTTGTTAAATAAAAGTTAAAAGGAAAGCTAGATCAAGTGCTCTTTTATATCACTTAAGCATAAAGATCAATTTTTATTGAGCAATAATGATATATAACTCATATGTGTCTTTTAAATAAAGTTTGAAGTATAAAACTTGTTTGAAGCAATGCAACTGGTTCCACAACAAAATGTTTTCGATAAATGGTTTTTCTATCAGCTCGAAATGCAACTTGATTAGGGTTTCAGCTCAAGACTTAAGCTGTTTTCCAAGTCCGAAAATCAGCTTGGCGGTGCCATGTTGGCATTGCGTTCCTGCAAGATCTAGCTAAGCAGTAGGATTGCGTCTTTGCTCTAATCAGCAGCTAGATGTACCAGCTTTGGCGCAGTGAAGTTGGTTTGTGTCGCAGTTTGCTAGATTGGAGTCGGGGCTCGCTTTAAAAAGCGTGCATGCGCTCTGTTCCAGGCTGTTGGAGCGCATGGGCGCGGTCACCGCGCGTTAGCCGTGTCCAGGGTCGGGCGACGGCCGGCGTTGCGGCCGCCCGTGCCTCTGCCGCCCGGGTGCCGTGCGCGGCTGCCTCTGTGTCGGGCGACGTGTCTCTCGCGTCGCGCCGTTCTTCACCGTCGCCATGCGCAGCTAGCCGCCACCATTCTCCCTGGCGATGAGACGCCGCCGTACTGCCGCGTCGCCATGCTGCTCTGCGCCGTCGTCCGCTTCCTGCACAGTAGTGCCGCGTCGCTTTGCCCTCGTTGTTGTAGCGCTGACCGCTCGCGTGCGACGTTGGAGGCCGTCCCCGCTGGTCGCGTCGCTCGCCACTCCCATCCCCCGCTCGACCGACACAGCCGATCAGCCCGCTGTCGAGTTAGGCCAATTTGGCGCCATGCCAAGCCTCGTCGGGTACATCCCACTGTTCGCAAGTCCACGCTACAGCTACCCATGCTCACCCCTTCCCAGTTAAAGCAACGGCAAGCTCCAATTTGGAGGTTGTGTCGTCGGCAGTGCAGACAAGGCCGAATCGGCGCACCTTCAAATTGACACTCATCCACAGCCCGAGAGCCTAATTAACCTACACCGCCAGCTTCGCCCTAAGCCCCTCTTCGCCATGCGCACCTTCTCGGAGTCGCCGCTGTGGTGTTTGGTCGGGTGACACAGCCGTGTCCGCCGCCGTGCGCCGTCGAGCTCACTGCTCGCTCGCGGCCGACCCTTCCCGGTGTTTCTCCGACCCAACCGTCACCGCAGCGAGGTTCGGGGTAAGCTCCAAGTCCTTGAGTACTAGATGGTTGGACGAGTCGATGCTCTGGCTCGTCGGAACAGCCATGCCGCCGCCGCGGACCGCGCAGTCGCGCCTCCGCCGTGGCCGGCTATGCTGTGCCGTGTCCCGAGCCGAGTTTAGGAGTCTTAGGCATGCGCGAGTCCTAGGCATAGGTAGTGCCGCGCCTCGCGGTCGCCGGTGAGTTCTCCGGTGGCGGCCGGCCGAGCCGCCATCGGGTCGCTAGCGCCGCTCTGTCTTGCGCGCGCCGCCGGGGATCTCCCCGGTGGTAAAGATAAGAAACCGCAGGGTGTTATTTGCAAAGCTCGAGTCTTGTGTAATAGTGCCGCATAGGGTTTCGTAGTTAGCTAAAAGTTCGGGTGTTTTTCTCGCAAAACCGCCACGGTAGCGAAGCCTCCCCGCCGCTGGTCGTGTTGGCGCGTGGGCCGCGCCGGGGGGGCCGAGCTGGGCCGAATGCTCTTTTCCTTTTTCTGGCTAATTTAGAAATGTTTTTCCTTTTTAGTTTCTGAGCTGATGTTTGAAAAATCATATAAAATAGTAGAAAAATCCAAAAATGATGAAACCAATTTTGTTAGCTTTCTAAATTCATGATCTATCTATTGGTGTATTTAGTTTATGCAGTTCTGTGTAGTTCCGTAAAGTAATTAATTGTTTTAGTATGCTTTTTGCCCTTAATAGATTAATTTAGAAAGTAAATTATCATGGCATATAAATAATAGTTCTTGCTCTAGAGTTTCATGCAAGAGCTTTAGTAGGTTGTCGTGTAGCTCGGTAATTGTTATAGCTCTGTAGTAGCTAGTTTAATAAGGTAGATGATAAACCCTAGTGGGTATATATATTAAAATGGTTAGAAAGATAGCAACCACTTAGGCTTGTCATGAAATAATGCCTTATGAGTTTGATAGCTAGTTAATCATGTTAGCCATTAGAGTTAGCTGTTAGATTAGCTTGTGGTGTTTCTCTTTAAGAGTTGTTGTTGCCGTTTGCTTATTGCATCATCATCGCATGCATGTAGAGGACGAGTCCGTGCTGTTGCTCCCCGACGACGCCGAGTACGAGGAGGTGATCGAGGAGTACGTGGAGGAGATTCCCGGACCGGAGGTGTTCCAGAGTTTCGGGCAGCAAGTGGCGGGCATCGACTCACCGACACCTGCCCCAAGGCAAGCCCCCGGTGCATAGCCTATATATTTTATGAATCTTTAAATATCTATATGATTGCATTTACGTTACAGGATTTGTTATGAAAACCACATGCACATATGTACCTACCTATGAGTCTTACTAGTATGATAGGCTCGAGTAGATGCTATGCTTAGGTTGTCGGTAGCGTGAGTAACCTGCCGTTACTCACAAGTAGGAGTATACTTTACTCACATGATAAATGGTGGAAAAGGAATATGTCGACCGGGCAGAGATATGGTGTGATTCTTGGTGGTGTGTGACAGGTTATGTCCTGCGGCCACAGGCTTAACTTGGTTACACGGTTTCTCTGTCCGCGTCGGTTAAGGACCGATCGTTGCTAAGGGTTGAAGGTTAAGCCACAGACCTCCTTGTCCCGAACACATACGTGTTTATGGGAGCTCGGAAGGCTTGCTCTCTCTTGTCTTGGGTTCCGGCTCGTCTGGACCGGCTGTTTGGGGGCGGGGATGGTGGAGGTCCTTGCACCGTATTACATGGAAAGGCATGTAATGTCGGGAGCTTGGAGTCCAAGTACGGACAGGGACCTGGAGCCCTGGGCAGGGGAAAGCAAGTTGTTCTCGTCTGTGTCGAGGATACAGGCGGGGAGTGTGTCTCTCGGGGCACCCAGCTGGGCAAATTGATTCGCGAATCGCCGTTCAATGAACGGTACGGCGAGGGCTTTATTCTGGCAGCGTAGTAAGAAATGGAAGATGAAAGATGGATGAAAAGAGACTCTGATTGCTTACCACTTGCTTGAAAGTAGTATAGGTGCTTACATAGCTTGGATAGCTAACCTACTAAAATCCGGCTAATAATATGGGAATAAGGACTTATGCTTAGTAATGCTTTTCTGCAAATAAACAAAACCACTCAGCCATAAAGCCTATTGCATATCCTTGAGAGTCGGGATTTATATATGTCCCATTCGGGTAAGTCTTGCGAGTACATTGTGTACTCAGGGTTTATCTCCCTTGTTGCAGGTTTAGCCTGAGGAGTAGCTCTTGTGTGGAGGATTCATCTGGTGGGCACAGACGGAATCCTTGTATCGCTTTCCGCTAGATGTCTATTTCTGTTCCGCTGTTTTACTTCCGCACTCTGAACTCTGGTATTGTAATGAATAAATTTGTGAACCCTTGTTGTATGAAATGGACTAAGTGATGTAAGTTCCGTACTCAATGTGCATCCTGGTGAAATTGTGGAACTTCGAGTTCTCCCGTTGGGTGTGCTCGACAGAATCTGCGTGAATTAGTGAGCTCACTTAGGTATTTAGTGCCTAATGGAAGGCGAGTACCTCTGGGAGCGTATTAATTCAGGCGGTTCTGCCACAGGTGGTATCAGAGCATAATTGAGTATTCGGAGCTTAAGAACCTATTTCTAAAAGTTAAAATTTGACCCACAAAAATCTTTTCAAAAGATAGGACGTGGTTCTTTGCGTTTAGAAGTACAGGCCCATAGCTATGGTTATGTATCTAGGATAGTGGCACTGTTTAACTAATCATTTTCTGCAGGTACACTAACTTGCGCGACGTAAGAATCGATTAGGATCCGGCAAGTGAGTGTGCGATGTGCCAAAGTTTTGCGTGCCACTATATTTCTGGCTTGAGTGAGCGAATAAGTCGAGCATGCATCATTAAAAGTACTAAGACTTCGTATGCTTAAGCTTCCCCTCACGTGAACCTCAATAATTAATAATTACTAAAAATAATTGCTCTCATCCAAGTCTAAGTCTAGATTCTAAAGGATGTTGATCTAGCCTTATCAGTTTTCTCAGTCTCTTGCTCCGAGTTGGAAGATCCGGTTACTGATTTTCGGATGGTCTGCTTGCAGATGAGGGTTCCCTCTGAGCGTGGCAGCTACGGTGGTGGAGACGAGGCGGGGGGCCATGAGGTCCACGAGGAGGTTCAGGGTGGTGGCCAGGGTGCCAGTGGAGACGGGGCAGCCCAGGGTCGTCAGCCACCACCACCACCACCGCCAGCTCCCCCGACCTTCGCGGAGATGATGGCGGAGATGGCAGCTGCTCGCCGAGACTCAGCCCGTGCCTTGGAACTGATGGCACAGGCTATTGGAGGACTTCCCCGCCACGGCAATGGTGGGAATGGAGGTGGAAATGGTAGGTTTGGAGGCGGTGGTCTGGAGGAGGAGAAGCCCTGTACCTATAAGGACTTTGTGGTGACGCAGCCACCTACTTTCACCCCGTCCGCAGAGCCTCTGGATGCGGAGCATTGGCTTCGTGGTGCAGGAGCGAAGTTCTTCTTTGCCGCCAGGGATCACCGATGACCAGAAGGTGCACTTCGCCGCACAGCAGCTGCAGGGATCCGCGACTGCTTGGTGGGACACTTTTACCGCCATGCAACGTCCGGGTCACCAGGTGACTTGGGATGAGTTCTGTACTGCTTTCCGTCAGCACTTTGTTCCTGCTGGCCATCTGAACAGGAAGCTGAAGGAATTCATAGACCTAAAGCAAGGGAGCATGTCCGTCATGGACTATGTTCACAAGTTCAACTATCTGTCCCAGTATGCTGGCAACCGTGTGGACACCGATGAGAAGAAGATGGATTGTTTCAACCGTGGTCTTACCAGTCTGATGCAAGAGAAGCTGTATACTGGAAATTACCGCACTTTTGGGGAACTGATGAATGCTGCCATTACTATGGAAGGGTTGCAGCGTGAGACACAGGCAGAGTGGAGCAGGAAGAGAGCAGCTACGGGTTCTTCTAGTCACCAGCACCATCGGAAAGTCCAGATGGTTCAGAGGGCACCTCACCACTCTCCTGGAGGACAGCAGTCATACCGGGGCCTCAAGCAGTCTGGTCCAGTGTACCAGTCTCAGTACCGTACACCCACTCAGCAGTCACAGCAGACGCAGCAGTCTCAGCAGCCTCAGGGACAGCAGTATCTACCTCGTCAGGGTCAGGGAGCCAGTAAGGCAGTGTCACCCAATGCATGTTTCAAGTGTGGCAAGGAAGGTCACTTTATTCGGAATTGTCCGCAGAACCAGCCTTCTCAGTCTTCAGCTAACTCCCGTTTAGTCAAGAGGACTTTCATTAAGAAGAAGATGCCTGCCAGCCACTCGGGACATGTTAACTACACCGAGGCAGAGGAGCTTCCACGTGGAGAGCCCGTGATGGCTGGTATGTTCTCCATCAACTCACATCCAAAGATTCGTGTTGTTTGATTACGGTGCATCACATTCATTCATGAGCATGGGGTATGCACTAAGGAACAGTATTCCCACGGTGGAAATGTCTGTTGCCTATAAGATATTGACACCGGGAGCACATCTGTGCATTAATACCCGGACTGAGACAGTCAGTGTAATGCTAGCTACCCACCCCTATCGTGTCCAGTTTCTGATATTGCCTGGTCAAGGGTTAGATGTGATTCTTGGGATGAACTGGATGCAGCAAAATAGAGTAGTCCTAAACCTTGAGCGGAGAGCAGTTGAGATGAAGCTCCCTTCTTCTGAGGATAGAATGACTCTTCTCATACCATCAGTTCCAGTCTCATCAGTGGTTGCCCATGTTGAAGCCTCTGCTGATCTTGCTTCTATTCCAGTGGTATGTGAGTTTCCTGATGTTTTTCCTGATAAGCTTCCGGGGTTGCCACCTGATAGGGAAATAGAGTTCACCATAGATTTGGAGCCCGGGACTGTTCCCCGTGTCGCGGCCCCTTACCGTATGGCCCCACCAGTTAGTTAGCCGAGATGAAAAAGCGTTAGATGAGTTCTTTGAAGGATCGTTTTATCCGTCCTAGCTCATCTCCTTGGGGTTGTCCAGCCATCTTTGTGAAGAAGAAGGACGGTACTCTTCGTATGTGTGTAGATTATCGCCCTCTTAATGCGGTAACCATTAAGAACAAGTATCCCTTGCCTCGCATCGATCTCTTGTTTGATCAGTTAGCTGGTGCTAAAGTGTTCTCCAAAATTGATCTCCGTTCTGGGTACCATCAAATCAAAATCCGACCCGAAGATATCTCCAAAACAGCCTTCTCTACTAGGTACGGTCTTTATGAGTACCTAGTCATGTCTTTTGGCCTCACCAATGCTCCTGCTTTCTTCATGTATCTCATGAATTCGGTCTTCATGCCGGAATTAGATAAGTTTGTGGTGGTCTTCATTGATGATATCCTGATATATTCCAAGAATGAGCAAGAGCATGCGCAAAGATCTTCGAAAGTGGTGTTGACTCGACTGCGTGAGCACCGGTTGTATGCCAAGTTCAGCAAGTGTGCATTTTGGTTAGATGAAGTGCAGTTTTTGGGGCATGTCTTGACTCCTGAAGGTATCTCTGTAGATCCTAGCAAGGTGCAGGATGTCTTAAATTGGCAGTCTCCTGAGTCAGCCCATCAAGTTCGTCAATTCTTGGGTTTAGCTGGTTATTATCGGCGTTTCATTCCAGACTTCTCTAAGCTAGCCCAACCCATGACCAATCTGCTTCGAAAGGATAGCAAGTTTGTGTGGACTTCTGCTTGTGAGGAAGCGTTTTCAGACTCTGAAGAAGTTACTCACCTCAGCCCCAGTCCTTGCTCAACCAGATATTGAGAAACCTTTTGATGTGTACTGTGATGCATCCAAAACGGGACTCGGTTGTGTGCTTATGCAAGATGGAAGGGTGATAGCTTATGCCTCTCGTCAGTTGAAGAAGCACGAAGTAAATTATCCTACCCATGATTTAGAACTTGCTGCAGTTGTGCATTCCTTAAAGATTTGGAGGCATTATTTATTGGGAAATAAGGTGCACATCTATACCGACCACAAGAGCCTCAAATATATTTTCACTCAACCTGAGTTAAATATGAGGCAACGAAGATGGCTTGAGTTAATCAAAGATTATAATCTAGAAGTTCACTATCATCCTGGAAAGGCCAATGTGGTAGCTGATGCTCTGAGTAGGAAACCACATAGAGTTGAAGAGTCCTTGCCTCATGCTCACCGTGAGATTTTAGCTCACATTTCCTTGACCTCTAGCTTGCGCGAGAGGATCATTATGGAGCAAAGGCAAGATGCTGAAGAAATTCCACATATCAAGAAGTTGATAGCTGAGGATCGTGGTCCTCATTTCAGCATTGATGAGATGGGAGTGGTTAGATTCAAAGACCGTTTGGTGGTTCCTGCTAGTGAAGAGTTGAGAAGAACAATTTTAGATGAAGCACATAATTCCAAATTATCCATTCATCCAGGAAGTAACAAGATGTACCATGATTTGCGCACCTTGTATTGGTGGCCCAATATGAAGCAAGATATTACCAGGTATATTGCGGAGTGTGACACTTGCAGGAGGGTTAAGGCCGATCATCTCCGTACCCCTGGTTATTTGCAGCCTTTGTCCATCCCTGCTTGGAAGTGGGAAGATATTTCTATGGATTTTATCAGCGGTCTACCTCGTACCGCCAAGG
Source organism: Chrysopogon serrulatus (assembly GCA_015844335.1). Classification (NCBI taxonomy): domain Eukaryota; kingdom Viridiplantae; phylum Streptophyta; class Magnoliopsida; order Poales; family Poaceae; genus Chrysopogon; species Chrysopogon serrulatus. The sequence goes on along the minus strand of JADLZL010005644.1, from coordinate 106,566 downwards.
GGCATGACTCTATTTGGGTCATTGTAGATCGTCTCACTAAATCTGCTCATTTCCTCCCTGTGAAGACAAAGCATACAGCTACTGATTATGCTAAGCTGTATTTTGAGAAGATCGTGTGTTTGCATGGAGTGCCATTGACCATCATTTCTGATAGAGGGTCAGTGTTTGTCTCTCAATTCTGGAGACAGCTACAAAAATGTTTGGGCACTCAGCTTCTTGCTAGTACGGCCTATCACCCACAGACCGATGGTCAGACGGAGAGGGTTAATCAAATCTTAGAAGATATGTTGAGGGCTTGTGTCATTTCTTTTCCTGAGAAGTGGGACGAGTGCTTGCCTTTTGCTGAGTTCTCGTATAACAACAGTTATCAAGAGAGCATTAAGATGGCACCTTTTGAAGCTCTTTATGGCAAGAAATGTAGAACACCACTTAACTGGGTTGAAGTGGGAGATCGTGGTCATTTTGGGCCTGATCTTATCAAGAAGGCAAGAGAACAAGTTCATGTGATTCAAAATCATTTAAAAGTGGCCCAAGCTCGTCAGAAAAGTTATGCAGATAAACGAAGGAGACCATTAGAGTTTGAAGAAGGTGAGTATGTCTACATCAAGGTGTCTCCGATGAGAGGTGTGCATCGGTTTGGAGTTCAAGGAAAGTTGGCTCCCCGATATGTTGGACCTTACAAGATCTTGGAGCGGTGCGGTCCCATTGCTTATCGCGTCCAGCTTCCGGATGTCTTATCCGCAGTCCACAATGTTTTCCATGTCTCCCAGTTAAAGAAGTGTTTAAGAGTTCCTACAGAAATAGTGGAGATTGAAGGGTTATCTCTCCAACCTGATCTCACATATATTGAGCACCCTATCAAAGTTCTAGATAAGAAGGAAAGAGTTACCAGAAACAAGATCGTAAAGTTCTATAAAGTCCAATGGCAAAATCATTCCGAGGAAGAAGCAACGTGGGAGCAAGAAGATTATCTTTTGGAAAATTATCCTCACCTCCTACCTAATGTGCCAAGGTAATCCAACTAAAATGTTTAGACTATCCTACCTTTCTCACACTAGGCACACACATGAAATCTCGAGGGCCGAGATTTTTGTTAGGGGAAGAGCAGTAACACCCTCGGTGTTACGGCGCTAAATCAATTCGAAATTATTTCATGAGCATCGTCGTTTCATGTTAATGCATGTGTTGCAGCGTTTGGGTGATGGTTTGCAACTTAGAAGTGCAAATAAAGTTGTTAAATAAAAGTTAAAAGGAAAGCTAGATCAAGTGCTCTTTTATATCACTTAAGCATAAAGATCAATTTTTATTGAGCAATAATGATATATAACTCATATGTGTCTTTTAAATAAAGTTTGAAGTATAAAACTTGTTTGAAGCAATGCAACTGGTTCCACAACAAAATGTTTTCGATAAATGGTTTTTCTATCAGCTCGGAAATGCAACTTGATTAGGGTTTCAGCTCAAGACTTAAGCTGTTTTCCAAGTCTGAAAATCAGCTTGGCGATGCCATGTTGGCATTGCGTTCCTGCAAGATCTAGCTAAGCAAAGGGGATTGCGTCTTTGCTCTAATCGGCAGCTAGATAGATGTCGGCTTTGGCGCAGTGAAGTTGGTTTGTGTCGCAGTTTGCTAGATTGGAGTCGGGGCTCGCTTTAAAAAGCGTGCATGCGCTCTGTTCCAGGCTGTTGGAGCGCATGGGCGCGGTCACCGCGCGTTGGCCGTGTCCAGCGCGTCGGGCCGACGGCCAGCGTTGCGGCCGCCCGTGCCTCTGCCGCGGGTGCCGTCTTGTGCTGCCTACATGTCGGGCGGCGTGTCTCGCGTCGCGCCGTTCTTCACCGTCGCCATGCGCAGCTAGCCGCCACCATTCTCCCTGGCGATGAGACGCCGCCCGTCTTGCCAGCGTCGCCATGCTGCTCTGCTGCGCCGTCGTCCGCTTCCTGCCGCGGTAGTGCCGCGTCGCTTTGCCCTCGTTGTTGTAGCGCTGACCGCCGCGCGCGTGCGGCGTTGGAGGCCGTCCCCCTGGTCGCGTCGCTCGCCACTCCCATCCCCGCTCGGCCGACACAGCCCGATCAGCCCGCTGTCGAGTTAGGCCAATTTGGCGCCATGCCAAGCCTCGTCGGGTACATCCCACTGTTCGCAAGTCCACGCTTCAGACTACCCATGCTCACCCCTTCCCGGTTAAAAGCAACGGCAAGCTCCAATTTGGAGGTTGTGTCGTCGGCGATGCAGACAAGGCCGAATCGGCGCACCTTCAAATTGACACTCATCCACGGCCCGAGAGCCTAATTAACCTACACCGCCCGGCTTCGCCCTAAGCCCCTCTTCGCCATGCGCACCTTCTCGGAGTCGCCGCTGTGGTGTTTGGTCGGGTGACACAGCCGTGTCCGCCGCCGTCTTGCCGTCGAGCTCACTTTGCTTTCGCTCGCGGCCGACCCTTCCGGTGTTTCTCCGACCCAACCGTCACCGCAGCGAGGTTCGGGGTAAGCTCAAGTCCTTGAGTACTAGATGGTTGGGCGAGTCGATGCTCGGCTCGTCGGAACAGCCATGCCGCCGCCCGGACCGCGCCTTGATCGCGCCTCCGCCGTGGCCGGCTATCTTGTGCTTAGTGTCCCGAGCCGAAGTTTAGGAGTCTTAGGCATCGCGAGTCCTAGGCATAGGTAGTGCCGCGCCTCGCGGCCCCGGTGAGTTCTCCGGTGGCGGCCGAGCCGCCATCGGCGCCGCTGCTGCGTCGCTCTGTCTTGCGCCGCCGTCGGGGGATCTCCCGGTGGTAAAGATAAGAAACTGCGGGGTGTTATTTGCAAAGCTCGAGTCTTGTGTAATAGTGCCGCATAGGGTTTCGTAGTTAGCTAAAAGTTCGGGTGTTTTTCGCAAAACCCGCCGGCCCGCCTTGCGAGCTCCTCCCGCCGCGGGTCGTGTTGGCGCGTGGGCAGCGCCGGGGGGCCGAGCTGGGCCGAATGCTCTTTTCCTTTTTCTCTCGCTAATTTAGAAATGTTTTTCCTTTTTAGTTTCGAGCTGATGTTTGAAAAATCATATAAAATAGTAGAAAAATCCAAAAATGATGAAACCAATTTTGTTAGCTTTCTAAATTCATGATCTATCTATTGGTGTATTTAGTTTATGCAGTTCTGTGTAGTTCCAGAAAGTAATTAATTGTTTTAGTATGCTTTGCCCTTAATAGATTAATTTAGAAAGTAAATTATCATGGCATATAAATAATAGTTCTTGCTCTAGAGTTTCATGCAGTAGCTTTAGTAGGTTGTCGTGTAGCTCTGGTAATTGTTATAGCTCTGTAGTAGCTAGTTTAATAAGGTAGATGATAAACCCTAGTGGGTATATATATTAAAATGGTTAGAAAGATAGCAACCACTTAGGCTTGTCATGAAATAATGCCTTATGAGTTTGATAGCTAGTTAATCATGTTAGCCATTAGAGTTAGCTGTTAGATTAGCTTGTGGTGTTTCTCTTTAAGAGTTGTTGTTGCCGTTTGCTTATTGCATCATCATCGCATGCATGTAGAGGGGCCGAGTCCGTCTTTGTTGCTCCCCCGACGACGACGAGTACGAGGAGGTGATCGAGGAGTACGTGGAGGAGATTCCCGGACCGGAGGTGTTCCAGGAGTTTCAGGAGCAGTGGCAGACTGACTCAGCTGACCTGCCTGCCCAAGGCAAGCCCCGGTGCATAGCCTATATATTTTATGAATCTTTAAATATCTATATGATTGCATTTACGTTACAGGATTTGTTATGAAAACCACATGCACATATGTACCTACCTATGAGTCTTACTAGTATGATAGGCTCGAGTAGATGCTATGCTTAGGTTGTCGGTAGCGTGAGTAACCTGCCGTTACTCACAAGTAGGAGTATACTTTACTCACATGATAAATGGTGGAAAAGGAATATGTCGACCGGGCAGAGATATGGTGTGATTCTTGGTGGTGTGTGACAGGTTATGTCCTGCGGCCACAGGCTTAACTTGGTTACACGGTTTCTCTGTCCGCGTCGGTTAAGGACCGATCGTTGCTAAGGGTTGAAGGTTAAGCCACAGACCTCCTTGTCCCGAACACATACGTGTTTATGGGAGCTCGGAAGGCTTGCTCTCTCTTGTCTTGGGTTCCGGCTCGTCTGGACCGGCTGTTTGGGGGCGGGGATGGTGGAGGTCCTTGCACCGTATTACATGGAAAGGCATGTAATGTCGGGAGCTTGGAGTCCAAGTACGGACAGGGACACGGAGCCCCAGGCGGGGGGAAAGCAAGTTGTTCTCGTCAGTGTCGAGGATACAGGCGGGGAGTGTGTCTCTCGGGGCACCCAGCTGGGCAAATTGATTCGCGAATCGCCGTTCAATGAACGGTACGGCGAGGGCTTTATTCTGGCAGCGTAGTAAGAAATGGAAGATGAAAGATGGATGAAAAGAGACTCTGATTGCTTACCACTTGCTTGAAAGTAGTATAGGTGCTTACATAGCTTGGATAGCTAACCTACTAAAATCCGGCTAATAATATGGGAATAAGGACTTATGCTTAGTAATGCTTTTCCTGCAAATAAACAAAACCACTCACCATAAAGCCTATTGCATATCCTTGAGAGTCGGGATTTATATATGTCCCATTCGGGTAAGTCTTGCGAGTACATTGTGTACTCAGGGTTTATCTCCCTTGTTGCAGGTTCAGCCTGAGGAGTAGCTCTTGTGTGGAGGATTCATCTGGTGGGCACAGACGGAATCCTTGTATCGCTTTCCGCTAGATGTCTATTTCTGTTCCGCTGTTTTACTTCCGCACTCTGAACTCTGGTATTGTAATGAATAAATTTGTGAACCCTTGTTGTATGAAATGGACTAAGTGATGTAAGTTCCGTACTCAACGTGCATCCTGGTGAAATTGTGGAACTTCGAGTTCTCCCGTTGGGTGTGCTCGACAGAATCTGCGTGAATTAGTGGGCTCACTTAGGTATTTAGTGCCTAATGGAAGGCGAGTACCTCTGGGAGCGTATTAATTCAGGCGGTTCTGCCACACAGTTCTCTTAGGTATTAATTCATTTTTATCATTTTGGACAACCGTCATTCCTCCCTTTTTAGGTACAACTTGCACAGGACTTACCCATTCGCTATGCGGCACAGGGTATATAATCCCTGCATGTAAAAGCTTTAGAACTTCTTTCTTTACTACATCCCGCATCGCATTTTGGAGTCTACGCTGAGGCTCTCTTGAAGGTGTAATTTCGGATTGGTAGGTATGCGATGGGTGCAAAGAACAGGGGCTAATCCCTTTTAGGTCTTGGAGTGAATATCCAAAAGCAGCTCTATGTTTTTCTAAAATAATTATTAATTTATAAGTCTCTTCATCGAAAAGTTTATCGCTTATAATTACAGGATATTCTCGATCATTATTTAGAAAAGCATATTTAAGACCGGATGGTAACGGTTTGAGCTCAATAGGAGGTTTAGGTGGCTCTAGTAATTCATCAAGAGGTTCGGGATCAACAAGGTTCTCCTCTTCATCGATGAAGAACTGGGTATTATCTTCTAAATCGGGTTGAATTAAATCATTGAATTCAATAGCCTTAACCTCTTCTATTGGATCTAATTCGGGAAGGGGCTCTGCTTTAAATTTTACTGCATGAGTTATAGGTATCGAAAAAATTAAATCCTTTCCCAAGTTGAACATTTAATTTACCATCACGACCTTCTTGAAGAAGTTTTATTATGGGTACTCAATCATTACATCAAAATCCCACACATCAAAGATATAGAAATTTAGCAAAATGTGGAAATCATTAATAACAATAGGAAGCGCACTCAAAACTCCTAAGCTAGGAAAAATATGTCCTGAATAATTTTTAAATAATTTATTTGTAGGAATTAATGGTATATCTTTTAAGAATTTTCTAGCAAAGGTATATGACATAATGTTGACTCCTACAAGCTGGGTTATATAAAGCTTCAAAAGGATATGAATCTACTTGTAACTTTATACTAACAGAGGGGTGAACTGAGACGAATTACTTCGGGGGATTGCTCGATTCTATCAACCAATCATCTCCCAAAATAAAAATCAATTCCCTTGTTATTTCTCTTAGAAATTTTAAATCATCGAGGATGTGAAAGATTAGAATTGAAATCTCTAGAATGCTTTGAGGTTGAATAATTTTACGATAAAGTGTAGTATTCCCAAAATCATTAAAGAAATCATCCTCTATTTCAAACATCCACTTAGAATTTGGAATTATCTCATTAGCTAGCTTAGGCTTTGATTCAACTATAAATTGAGATGAATCGGATAAAAGTTCATTTTCAGCTAATCGAGAATTTTCTTCTAGCAACTCTTCTTTTTCTTCTTGGGGAGATCATTTAAAATATTAGCAAGAATAGTTTTAGCATGTTCAACAATAATATGCACAAATGCTCCACCCGAGGCCAAATTAAGATATTCCTTATTTCTATCATCAAGGCCTAAAAAGAAATGTTGTAAAAGCATGGGTTCTGGTAAAGCAAGATTAGGTCCGAATTTACAAAACCATCAAAATGATCCCAAGCTTTGCCTAGCGATTCATTGTCTAATTGTTTAAATCCTATGATTTCAAATCGAAGTTTAGCGACCTTTTCTCTTGGGAAGAATTTAAGACAAAAGTATTCTCGTAATGTTTCCCAATCTCCTTGACTACTCCCAACATGACGATTATACCATTTCTTGGCTCGCCCGTTAATAAAAACGGAAAGAGTTTCCATCGTAAAGTTTCATTGGCCATGCCTTGAATGCTCGGACATGAACATGTCTGCTCAAAATCAGTTAAGTGGGAATAGGGGTTTTTCGCTAGTATTACCGAAAAAGATATGTTCTGAACTAATTTAATTAATCCCGGGCGTAGCTCATAGCCGATGATGTGATAGGTTTAGAAGATTCTATTGGTCGGAGGTACGATCCCGAAGGTGCTCCATATTGATATAAAAGTTAAAATTCGTTGTCCATAATATTTTTATTGTTTTTTAATATAAAAGGATAACTATAGACTAAGATAGGCTAAATCAAAATCAGCAAACCGTTCCCGACAACGGCGCCGCCAAAATGCTTGTTGGTATAAATTAACTCGCACCTAAATAATGATTATAATCGGATTATCCGCATAGCGCCTTACAGATATATCTTGATCGGCACTTCACCAAGATCAACCCGGTTTTAATATCGAACCCAAAGGAACAAGAGGGTGAATTATGAAATAGCCCAATACTCTTAATCTAAAAAGGGGGTACAAACAATCTAGAAAACTATTGAGAATGAGGAAATAGCTAATGTACTCTAGTTCTAACTACCGGTAAACTTTGTATAATATCATCTTATCGGACCCGGTGACCTGAATAGGAGAAGAAACAGAGTAATCTATCTACCCGGACACCTATAGGCCTATCAGGTCCTATCAACGGAAGTGGACTACGGAGGATTCAACGCAGCTATAAAGTCACCTACGCGAGCTACCACTATCCCGGCGATCGGGGGACATTCACAAGCAATCATAACCCGGACACCACGTCTACGCTACGAATACTACTCGACTTAGGAGCTACCCAAATCAAAGTACTCAATATAGTATGAGTTGCAAACCAAAGAACGAATATAAACAAATGCTCGGTTGAATCGGAATGGTAAATACAAAAGTACCTCGAACACGACTCCGGGCGAGGGAACCGAATCCAGGGCGAATCTGACTCCCCGAGGATGCTCCGACAGGCCGGGGCTCCTCCGAATCTCTACTCTTCTACTCTATCTCTCTAATCTCTATCTTGATTGCTAGCCTAGATCTAGTGGATCTCTATCTAAAGCTCGATTCTTCATCTCTTGATCGGCCTCCTCCGGGGGTATGGCCCTCCTTTTATAGCCCTGGGATTGATACGCGCCGTTGGATCAAACCGACGTAGCAAGCGGCCAGGATGACTCCTCGGAGGCGGTGGAGGAAGGTTCCGAAGGGGGGCGGTAAACCCTAACCCTAGGGGCCGCCGGCCCCAGGGGGGCCGCCCGGCCCCACTTGGCGGCTGCTGGCCCCCCCTGTTGCTTCGGGTGTCTTCTGGAGTATTCCTGAACCCTCTGGTGATGTGTTTGCGTCGCGATCAAGTTTCATGGTAAATTAGCACTTAAATCCCTCTTTTAGGCTTTTTTGGAAAATTTCCTGAAAAATACACAAATCACTAAAACTCGTGGAAATTGTTAATGGTAACCCTATTCTTATCATATATCAATGTCTCGGGAAGTGGTAATTACTAATAAATTTTGGGTGATAACAGGTGTCAACAGTTTCTTTGGCTTCTGGGCAGTCTCTTGTTACATGACCCTTGTCCTCGCCGTGGAAGAAACAGTATGGCTTTTTCCTGCTGTTGCCTGAGTTGTTGCTCCAGTTTTTCCCTGATGCCTGCTTGGCCTGCCCCGTTTGGCCTTTGGGTGGATGTCCCACGCTTGGCATGCCTGCTTGCTGGTTTTGTGGTGTTTGCTGGTCTACGCTCATGACTGGCTTGTTGTGTTGCTGTTGCTGCCTATAGCTCCGCCCTGCATCGAAGGCTTGCTTGTTTGGGTTTTGGGTATGTTTGTACTCATTTTGCTCTTTGACTCGTTTTCGGAGGTCGTTGTCTGACTTGCAGTACTTTTTGAATTCTGAGTATAGTTGCTCCATTGTTTCTGGCTTTTCTCTTGCCAGATGCGCCGCGTAGGGCCCGTTTTTCAGTCCTTTGACCGCTGCTTCTATTGCCACCTCTTCTGGGACGTTAGGTGCCTTCGCCTTTAGTTGCACAAACCGCTGATAGTATTCCCTCAGGGATTCTTCCTTCTGTTGCTTGCAGTGGAATAAGTCTGAGGCTGTCAGCGATTCACTGGAGAATCCTTTGAAGTTGGTCATGATCTTGTCGCGCAGGTTCTCCCATGAGTAGATTGAGCCTGGCATAAGCATGGAATACCAGGCCAGCGCGTCTCCGTCAGCTGCAATAACAAATGACTTTGCAAGGACCGCGTCATTTCCTCCCGCGAAGGCTACAAAAACCTTGAAGCTCATGATGAATTGTCTGGGTCCGTCTTTCCACTTTGAATTTTGGCGGCGATTGGTTTGTAGCCCACCGGCCATCTTTGCCAGACCGTAATCCTTCTGATAATGGGGATTTTGGATCTATTACTCGTGTTTGGGCTGAGGCGTAGGTGGCGAAGGCTGGCAGCTGAGCGGATGCGCCTGGTTGGGGTTGGCTTGAAGCAAAGGTTGCGAAGGCTGGTAACTGGGCGGTTGCAGCCGATTGTGGTTGCGCCACCAGCATGCTTTGTATTTCTGCGTGCAGCATTGCCATTTGCTGCCTTGCCTCATGACGGCTTTGTGATGTCTGCGCTGCTCTCTGGCTTGCGGCGAAAGCTGCAGCCACCCTTTCTCTTTCTGCCTGCAGAGCTTGTAGCTGGGCTTGCTGCTGCTGCATTTCTTCTTCTTGTGATCCTGCGGCCGGCTCCGGCTGGGGTGCCGCCACAGGTTCTTTGTGGTCTTGCGGAGGCACTGCCCCCGCGTCATCCCCGTCCCCTTGCTCTGGCTCCGGTGCCGGAGGTTCAGCATAAATCTTTGCGCCTGCGCCTTGGTCTTCCACGCCGCGGCTCTCCCGCCGCCCCTCTGGCGGTAGTCTTTCTTCTTTGTGGCATGTTTGGGTAGCTTCTTGGCTAACCACGGTGGGCGCCAATGTTGGCGGAGGTTTTTCCCGCCGACTTGATGCAGGGGGTGGGAAATGAGTATCGCGAGGTCGCCCCCGATCTTTGGGCTGCCCCGTAGTGGAGCGGAGGTCCAAAACCTCCGCCTCCCCTTTAGGTTATCCTAAATGCCTAGAGAAATGTGCCAAGTAATAAAGGTTCACTTTAATTTTTTCAACAACCCTTACAACAGTGAAGTATCCTCCTTTTTATAGGGGCCTCTTCACCTTACTCATGTTGCCATTTACAGTCTTGCCCATCAAACCCTAGGGGTGCTCTAGTACCCTTTTCACCACAAGACATTCCCAAGGCGGGGGCACACGTGTCTTTTTTCCTTCATCTAGTTGTGGGCTTTGGGCAAGCTCGTGATTGCGGCCCACGCTCGTCCCCTCGCCCGGTGCGGTTGGACGGAGGTCGGGACCTCCGCCGGGCCGCGCCTTCCGCCTCCCCCGCTTGTCCGACGCTTCCCGAGCCTCCGTCGCGCGCCTTCCCCGGGCGGAGGTTTCTCCGAGCTTTAGCGCCACGGCCGTCCTCCACGAGTGGCGACCTCCGCCCGGGGCCACCGCGGGTGGCGGAGGTTTTTCTCCTGCATGGGACAAGAAACAACAGAAGTAGTGTTTTGTTAGTTGGAGGACCTCCGCCTGGGGGCGGAGGTGGGGGGACATGTTTTTTCCCCCAACATATGGTTCCTTCACCTACCACATAATATTCAAGACTATAGGTGTTCAAAGAAGTGGTTGGCCTCAATTTTCTTTTTGACTAATAAAATCACAAACAATTGGATTCTGACCAAATAGTACTAGTACAAGATGCATCATTCTATTCAGATTTCGAGTTGAGCTCTACTAATGAAGCATAGGCTCCACCGTTGATGCGCATCAACGCTTCGTGCTTTCCTTTCTCAACAATCTTGCCTTCCTTAAGAACCTGCAATCATGTCGGCCCCTTTGATCGTGGAGAGGCGGTGTGCCACCACAATGGTGGTGCGGCCGACCATGACTCGTCCAATGCGTCTTGAACAATGTGCTCGATTCAGCATCCGGGGCGCTCGTTGCCTCATCTAGGAGTAGTATCTTAGGATCCTTGATTATGGCCCTTGCAATAGCTACCCGTTGTTTACGCCCACCGCACAGCTGAATTCCTTTCTCTCCTACCACGGTGTCATATCCTTGAGGCAGGGCTTGATATGAACTCATGGGCATTGGCTGCCTTGGCTACAGCCATGACCTCTTCTTCTGTTACATCACCATGTTTCCCATATGTTATGTTGGCATGAATTGTGTCATTGAAAAGCAAAGGCTCCCGGCCTACTAGCCCCATTTGATCCCTTAGCCAGCTTACTTTTTTAAGCACTTAATTTCAATGCCATCTAGTGAGATTATACCAGAATCGGGGATCATAGAAACGCTCTAGTAAAGCAATTATTGTCGACTTTCCACAACCGCTCTCTCCTACAAGTGCCATTGTCTGCAAAAAGAAGATAAATATAGCATCAAAACTGTTCCAATGCTAGACAACCTTGAAAGTTGCATATATTATGGCCCAAGAACTAGATACATTGCATCTAATTATTTGAGGCAATACTATTGCAAGAAAATGGATAGAAGTGACTAAGTTGTTGAAAGTTCAATGTACCTTCCGAGAAGGAATGTGCAAGGTAAAGTCACTGAATATCTGGACATCAGGGCGTGACGGGTACTTGAAACCGATATTGTTGAAATCAATGATGCCAGTGACATTTTCCAGTGTCATCCCATCATCGCTACTTGAGTCAATTTTTGACTTCTTATCCAAAATACTGAAAATGGAGATAGCAGCAGCTCTTGCCTTGGTTGCATCTGAGGCCAGTGCACTTGCCTGTGAAACCACAAAAATTGCCATAACTAAGGCAAAGATAACCTGCAAAACATCATCGGCTAATAAGTGATAATGGCAATATACGCACCAAATGGTATCTTGACATTAGTAGTATTCTTACCCTAAAAACATCTGAAAAGGTAGTTTTTCCTTGATGTACAAATTGTGCACCAACATAGAAACAAAGACCATATGCGAGATACATTATCAAGAATGAGAAGCCATAACCAAGTCCTCCAACAATTCCACTTCGAATTCCCTGTTTCCTAAGTGCTTTGCATTTCTGGTTGTATGTTGTAACTAATCTTTTCTCCGCACAGAAAGATGCTACAGTTCTGATACTACCGACAGCATCAGTTGCTACTTGATTTGCGTCTTCATACATTTCCTGCATAATAATAAGATTGCAATGTCATGATATGCAACTCAAGTATCATTAGGGAATCTCATTCTAATATAAAAAAACAGAAAATAATTCCATAGTTGTCATTGATCACCTTAGCATGTTTGTTAAATCCCTTTAAGAACTTTACTTGAACATAACCCTGTGCACCTAGCAAAGGAATCAAGCATGTGATGATCAGTGCAAGCCTCCAGTCTGCCACAAAAGCTATGACAAATCCAGTTGTTAATGAAGCTATGGACTGCACTATAAGGGCCAAGTTATCTCCTGCTAAGCGCCGGACATTTAATACATCAACTGAAAGCCTTGTACCAAGTGCGCCACTGCAAGTGATAAGGATGATTCTTAGTATTGGTGTAAATTAACATATGTTTAGAAAAGATTAAAAGCATAAAATTCTAATGTTATAATACCTGGAATTTGAGGCATTATCAAACCAAGCAACTTCTTGGTGCACAATGCTTTGAAATGACAATGTACGAATACGCTCTATAAGTTTTCCCCCAGCAACAGCAAATAGAAAATATTCTGCCGGGATTGAAATCAAACATCCAACTCCCAAAACAACTGATATCAATGCCCAAAAGCTAGTATCCTTTCGCAGCTTATCTGGTGGTTCATAGAACGATTTCAGAGCACTTGATATTAATATACCAAACAATGGAAAAATGACTCCATGCACTGATGCTGCTATAGAGCCTAATAGAAGAACTGGCACTTCTGGCATATTAAGCTTAAAAAGACGCCCAATTGTTGCTTTCTTAAGCACCACAACATCGGAGAGCTCCTCTGTTTTCTGTTCGCCTGTGATCTGATCCTCGTGCAACTCAACTGATAATCCTAAGGGGATCTTGAAGGAATGTCTATTGCTATTACCAAAAGAATCTTTATTCATTGACCATCTATGTGATGAACTGTTGCTTTTTGTTCTAGAATCTGGCACCCCAGAATCTGTTATGTTATGCCTTTCATCAGCATGAGTCTTCTGTAGCCTAATAAGCTGGGAGTAAGCCCCATGGGGATCCTTCACCAGCGCATCATGAGGACCTGTATATATAGTGTGTGTTTGACAAATGAATTATCCCAGCTTGACAAGGGAGATTTTTCAGGAAGGAAAATAAGTGATTACAAGAGTCAAACCTTGTTCAACTATTTTCCCTTGGTGAACGACAGTTATGCAGTCAACATTCCTTATGGTGCTCAGGCGATGGGCGACAATGAGTGTGGTCCTTTCCACCATTATCCTATTAAGTGCTTCTTGAACTATCCGCTCTGATTCCACATCCAATGCACTTGTTGCTTCATCAAGCAGTATTATTTTTGGGTCCTTAAGGATGGCTCTTGCAATTGCAATTCTTTGCTTTTGTCCTCCAGAAAGCTGTGCACCATGTTGCCCAACCAATGTATCATAGCCCTGGTATATCACGAAAGCAACGTTAGCATCTTATTACCATAACTTAAAAGTATCCAAAATTATTGCAAATATTTATAAAAACTCATACATTTGGTAACTTATCGATGAAATTTGCTGCATTTGCAAGCTCAGCTGCTCTCTTGATCTCTTCAGCTGTTGCGTCTTGTTTACCATACATTATGTTATCTTTAATGGAGATCATAAAGAGCAGTGGTTCTTGGCTGACTAGACCGATCTTCTGTCTGATCCAACTGAGCCTTAGATTCTTGATGTTTATATCGTCTATCAAAACTTCACCAGTTTGTGGATCGTAGAATCGTTCAACTAGGCTGATGACAGTTGATTTCCCACTTCCACTCTCTCCAACTACGGCCATTGTGGTCCCACTAGCTACGTGCAATGACAATCCATCTAATATCAATTGATCAGGTCTTGAAGGGTAGCGAAAGTGAACATCTTTTAGTTCAACATCGCCCTTAATATCTTCTAAAACCACACCGCTGGTGTCACCTGAATCTATCTCTGACTTCCTCTTAATCGTTTCAAACAATCTGTATGCTGCAGATTGACCCTCCACGATTGCAGAAACAGAGGGTGTTGCACTTCCTAAAGAGCTGCTCCAAATAATTGAATTTTTGGCATGTTTAGGACTTCATAACAAAAGATAATCTTATGAAGAGAAAATGGATTGGAAATCCAAATTGCATGTTCTGTAATCATGAGGAAAATGTTGATCATCTATTCTTTACTTGTCCTGTTGCTAAAGCTATATGGATTGTTATTGCTAACTGCCTTGGGACCAATAATGTACCAAAATCGCTGGAGCAATGTTGGATCTGGTGTGATAAATGGCTCCAACATGGAAAGAAATGTCATGTTTGGGGGTTATCTGCCCTGTGTTGGGCAATTTGGAAGGCATGGAATAAAGCGTGCTTCGACAAAATCCTGATTAAAACCCCAATTGAGATTATCTGTCATGCAGCTGCTTTAATGAGATTTTGGACAGGTTTATATGAGGAGGTGGACAAGGCGATGCTCATCAATGGAGTCAACACAATGCTCTGGGTGGCGGCTGATCTGCTACTTCCCAGCACTGCTAAGGATAACAAGCAGACTCTTCTGATGGCTGATCAAAGTGAAGCTGGTAATGCAGGAGCAAATGTCCATGTCTTTTGGAGATTGGTTCTTTTGGTGTCATGTTTGCTTGTAATAATTCTAGAGTTCCTGTGATTGGTCGTTCCCTGTGTAAGTGTGCGGGGGTTGATGCCGTGATCAGCAGCGTATTAGCTTTCTTAGTCGCTTAGCAGCCAAATCTGGGCCGTGTGGCGTGTGTTTTGGCTAGGAGTGTTATCATGTTCTTTTGCTGTCTCGATCTAAACTCTGAAACAAACTCTTGTATTTCCATTTTTTCTGAAAATGGAAATGGGAAGTTCCCCGGTTGGAAAAAAAAAGTATACAATCATCAAATTAAATTTTAATGCCTCAATATGAAGTGATAGTTGCATACCTACTGCTCCGATGCCATGTTCTACATGTATGTGTGCATTCTTTAGGATGTCATGAAAGTGGAATCGTGAGGATAGAATTAAGTATGGATATTATGAAACAGGAATCGTGTGGATAGAATTAAGTACAAAATATGGTGGGCTTCAACTGTGGTTTCATGTCTCTAATGTCAGGGTTTCAGAAACTCACGCTGCACCAGTTAACACAGCGAACAAAACTGTGATAATCTTCCCACCAGTATAGCTTTTGTCAACGATTAGCTTTCCACCATACCAGAAAGCTAGGCCATAGCTGGAGAACATGATGCAAAATACAGATCCCATGCCAAAACCATTGATAAGGCCTTCCAAAATATCAGTCCTGTATGCCTTCTTTATAAATTTTCTGTACATTGCGATGGCTTGTTTCTCTCCATTGAAGGAAACTACCTATTGAAACAAGAAAAACTAATAACTTATTATCTTGGAAGGTAAATAATATACTCTGAACATTTTGGCATAATTTGAACTCACCGTTCGTATAGCTCCTATGGTCTGTTCAACTGTGTCCCCAGCATCTCCATAAGATGTTAGTTTCTTGCTGGAAACCTTGGTTAGAAACCGAGCAGAAACTGCGCCGGCGATAGAAATTAGTGGTAGTGATGTTAGCATGACAAGGGTGAGGAGCCACCCTCTTGTGAATGCTATTACAAAACCACCAAAAAAGGAAGAAGACAGCTGTAGAATCTTTCCTGCCTGTGAATGGTAAGTTAATAGATTCATGAAAAGTTCAGTATGGCTGCACAACAGCACAAGGTGAAACTTGATGCAGAGAGTAAGGAAATTGTACAATTGGCTAGCACACGCACAAAAAAGAAGTCCTTCATCCATTCTGCTAAAGGTATTAATAAAATTGTCCGCATTGTCCGCTGTTTTGAAGGTCTTTGTGTTTACGATATATGATGGGAAAATAGATGTAATACCTTCTCACCAAGAGCATCCTGGATCACCAGGGTATCGCTAGACATTCTAGAGACTGCTTGGCCTGTTGTCAACTCTGTATCGAAGAATGCAATATCTTGTCTCAGGACTGCATTTAAGTACAAAGAACGGATTCGGGCTGACTGTCTTTCTCCTGCTATCGTCCAACATGACACCTCTGTAACAAGTGAGGGTTGAGCCTTTTAATTCACTGTGTAGAAGGAGATTATATCTAACAACAGTTAAATGAACAATGAGTACATAAACTTGTGTGGATGTATTTAGATACACTATCTCTCTAACTGCTCGTTCTAGTGAACTTTCTTTTTAGACGAACTCGTTCAAGTGAACTAAAGGCGTGTGGGTGCACAACTGCTCATGGTAATACAGGAAAAAATATATAGGTACTTTTCACGCAAAATAAATGTCCTATGAAAATATATTCCATGACCAATCTAATGACATTCATTTTGTACTATATAAATTCTGATACTACTTTATAATATTAATCAAATTTAAAATGATTTGACTCGTACTATACTAGAACCCGTGATCTTTCTAGGATTGAGGGAGTATGTTATATGGTTCATAATTTCAGTGAATGTGGAAACAAGTTAAAATTGCACTTACGAAGGAATGAGACAACAGCTGCTCCGATGCCCAGATATACGAAATCCAGAACATCCTGAAGAAAATGTACCGTTAGATTCGGTGTTCGTCAATGCCCTTTCCAATATACTTTGGGGTGTTCATGAATATGGTCTTAAAAAAAATGGCGGCGGTTCATTCTGACGGTTGACCACATTAGCCGGTGCAGAGCAGAGGTGCACTCACCTTGCTGACGCTGCGGAGGATGTTCGGCACGGTGCTGTCGCCGAAGGAGTCGACGACGTTGCCGAACAGGAGGGCCACCAAGGGCTGCGCCACGCCGTTGGCCACGGCCGCCACCGTGCCCACGGCCATCAGCAGCACGTCCAGGCGGTCCGCGTACCTGAACATGCCGAGCAGCGACACCTTCTTTGCCGGGGCCGCGTCCTTCTTCTCCTCTCCTTCTCTGCCATACTGATCACCGGCTCTGCTACCCGTCGCGTTCATGGCCGCGTCGTCCGTGGAGCTCAGCTTGCTGGCGCGTGCTGGAATCTATATATGTGTGTCCCTGTGGAGAGTATGCATAAGAATGAACAGGTTCGATTCAGTATTTCAGTGCCCCAGCCACGGCCTACCGGGGGTATTTATGAGCTTTAGTTTTGCCGGCGATCAACTTGTCGCTAGTGATTAGAGTAGAGAGTAGAGAGTAGAGAGTGGAAGCGACCCGGAACCATCATTAACCACGGATAAACAGCGACAGGTCGTATATGCAAGGTTCGGTTGACTATGCGAGAAGCATCAGTACCAGTTCCACAAGACGGGTGCAAAGTAGAACCCTGCTTCCTTTCTTCTGAAGTTTCAGCGTGATCAGCTGTCAGCTGACGTGTGCTACTGTAATTAACTGTCTACTTGTAGTAGCACACTAGCGCTCCTCTTGTCGTCTGAACATAACATATATATATATATATATACTTGTCATTCTCAGTTCTGAAGTGTAAAAAGGCTCGGGTAATAACTTGGTGTTTTCTTCTATTTCTCATGATATTTCCTTTGCTTGTATCAGTCAATTTAGACAAACGGTCGTAGAAACGTCATCTGTGGAGATTTCATTGGCGAAGGTACGGTGAAGTCTTGCGATCATCCCCATCTTTCCGATGCCCTTTTTTTCCCAGAAGGTGCAGATTGCAGAAGCGTTTGCAGTTCGTGGTTTACCGCCCTGCGCAACTTGTCCTACAAGCCAATATATATAGTATTAATTATAGATAGGATTTCCTGTTGCGCAACTCGTGCTGTTTTTAAAAGAATTAGAGCAACTCTATCATTGAAGCTGTTCACCAGGACTTATAAACCGGCTAATAAGCCAAAACACTGTTGAAACAGCTATTTTTTTTTGTGAGAAAAAAATACTTTGAAGCTGATAAATTGAAATAGCTTCTAAAATTTAAGGTTCCTACTTTTGATTTGAGGATCTGGTCTTTTTGACATCTAGTCCAACAAAATTCCTCAAATCCATTATGCAAGACTAGTTCATCAACCCATACTCGCACGGGTTAGAACCATAGGAGACATTAACTGATAAAAAGTACTTATTAATTTTCTTTTCTCTTCAACTAATGTTCAAAAATAATAGCTATAATAATAGATACTCTATATTCTATATTAAGTTAATTTATATATGGCTTTTCATCCATATCACGATGTTTATTTTCTTTGCGTAGCACCTTTGTTTATCTCCAATATACATTTAGTTGAATTATTTGCTTAAAGTATGATGATTTTAGTTGTAGTCTTTATTTTGATGACATGAACCTAAATTTTAATTCTTTTTCTAAAATTGTAAGCTTATTATTTTTTCACATACAATGGCTATTATTTGCTATCGCGGTTTTAGAAGTTTGTAGTAATTTTAGCATCTACCTTTTTTATTTCTAGTGATTTCATGAGTAATAATTTCTGGAATTAGACTTTAATTCTAACACCATATGTATTTAATTGAAACATAAAAAAACTTAAAAGTGTATAAAATATTATTTCATCCCTTTATGTAATAATATCATGAAATCTATATTTTAAATTTTAGATTTTGTTGTTGTAATATTTTATACATGTGTTAATTTGTAATACTTGTTGTATCATTTAATTTAAATTTTTATGCTTTATTTTATTAGAAGAATATTCTAGGTCTTAGGCTACTCTCTCATTTCATACAATGGCATAAATAGTTGTTACAGTATGTACATGGCACTCAAGATATTGAATTTATTTATATTTAATTAGTATATTTTTAGTAAAAAATAATGCTTAAATTAAGTTACTAATATTCCTATGATATAATGTTTCAATAAAATGTTTAAACTTTTTTTCAAGACAAGGACTTCCAAATTTTATTATCATGAGCATTAATATAACTTAAAGTGAAAACTAGGTCTCGTTACTATGTGGTTTGCTAAGGATATTATTCCATGCTTGATAATCTTATAAAATAAATATTTAAACTAATGTACGTTTAACTTATGTGGATGTTGACTTATTTTCATAATAGCTTATATTAGCATTTGCATGTAAATTTGAGAAATTTTTTATTAACTTTTTATGACGGTTGAGGTGTATATTTTGGTATAAAGTATATAGTTATATATTACTTTACATAGCTTTCATAATGCTATGATTCATAAAAAAAAATCATAATGCTATGTATGGGTAATTTAAATGCAAACTTAGGGGTGTAAGCATTATTTTTTCATAATAGAGATAGATAATTTATAAAAGTATTATAGGAAAATTTGCTATTGGACATGCCAAGTGATGGATCTTTGCTAGCGAACATCCATTTTCGAAAGCGATTTGTTTGAAAAGACACTCTAGTTCTTGACAAATTAATTAGTGGACACTGTGCCCAATAAAATATTTTTATAAAATAGATATAAAATCGTATAAGTACCCTAAAATTATACCATAAAATCTTCTAGACTATATGATGAGAACTATACGGTAAAATATTGTTTTGCACTGAAATGACTATTTTGCTTCTCTTCATAACTAAACAAAGTTAACCATGGTTAATTTATTCATGTATTTGTAGGCCACTAAAAATCTTGAAAAAATCATAGAATGCGTATATCACCAAATCATGACTATGCTAAAAAGATAAATTCAAAATAATAAAGTTCATAATAGTATATTTACTATGATTGAGTTATAGATTTATCTCCTTATCAAGCTTAATTGGTATATTATCTTTTTTCTAAGCGGCGTCGATAAGAATTAGTGTGGAGGCTCCTTTAGAGTCTCCAATTAGTAATAGTAAGATAAGATAATGCTCTCTTGTTTCTTGCTTTTCCTTTACTACGTGAAGGAACACCAATTTTTGTTGTACGAACATGCAAAGGTTAGCAGCATATCAGTATTTGTGCAGGCATCCAATCAAAATCTCAAGTGAACTTGGCTAAGCACAGCCGAGTTTTGCTGAACCTAGTCCATGTACCCAACTAGGCCAAGAGGAATGAGATCCTCTGCAGTCGACTTGGCTGACTGCACAGTCGACCCACCTGTGCCGTCCGTGACGATCCAACGGCGAGCTCACCACACGGGCCTCTCATGGCAGCCAGTCGAGTGGCCCATTTAATTAAGCCCACGATACTGAATCCACACGCGAGCTCATGGATAATCCTTCAACTCCGCCTTCTTCTCGTCAACTCCCGCGAACTCGTGTCATGAGCAAGGTGCCTCGGGAGAGTTCCTGCCTTGCCAGCCGCCCGTCCAGGTGCCTCGGAGTCCGAGGACTTCGTCATGCATGTCCGCCGTCTACGCAGCTGCCGGATGTGTGTCTGCCCATGGGTGCTTAGGCCTTGCTCGTCGGTGAGGTGAGCACGTCCTTTTTGCCCCTGACCTAGCAAGCTGCCTGAGAACAAAAACCTTTCTGTAGCCTTTGAAGTTAAAAAAGAAAATCTGCAATGCCTTCTCTTTCTTCAGTCAACATCTCACAAGACGAGCTATATAATTTGTTCTTTATGCAGTCCTAACATTCTAGAAGACAATCTATACACACAGCAGCTTGAACCTCGATGTTGAGGTGATCCAGTACAGGCAGCTGGAGTTCGATGTCGAGGCCAACCGTTGAAGTTCCATGACGATAAAGAGTTGTGGAACTCGACCGCGTACTGCAGCAGGGCTCAAGCACCACACAGGTGACACACGAGAAACCCCCAAAAAAGCTAGCTCGGCGGCGCGGCATTCCAGAGCAGGGCGCTATCTGCGTGGCCAGTGGGCAACACGGAGAATGCCTCCGTCCTCCGAGGCACCACCGCATCCTGAAGGGAAGACGATGCATGTGCTCTCGGGAGAGACAACGACGAAGCCGTGGAGGGAACGACGAGTGAAGGGCTAACGGCGACGGCGGCGAACAGGAGAGTTCACAGACTCGCATATTGCACGGTGTTATGGGCCTACTTGGGCCCTCGAGGCTCTGTCGTACAGCCTGGTAGATGAAGAAAGTGAGTCCGGCGTAAATCGCTCGACTGTAGAGAGCAGTCGGCCAGGAGGCATCACCTGGACACTGTAGGCCCGGTCCGCTAGGCTTGGCCCATGGGAAATGGGATTAGCGAGGTGGGCATGCCGCATGGCACAGACCAACAAGACGTAGCCTAGCATCGCCATTCGCCAGAAGGCTAGGAGACTAGTACTCCACTGCGCTGCGCATGAAGCGAACCCCGGTCACGAGCCCGTGACACGATGCGTGGCGACGGCAGGGACGCGGCTGAACCCAACGCGATCTCTGATCGCTGATCGCCGCGGAAACGGAACGCAGTCCCTCCGTTTCCCAAAACGCAGCAGACCGCCGCGCCCAAGGAACGAACCACCCCAACGACCCTTGCCTTTCTGGGTTGGCGCCCCGCGTCGCGGTGCACGGTTGGTTACGGTTACGCGAGCGATCGAGCAGAGCTTGCCGCCGAGCAGCCACCAGCCAGGCTCTCTCTCGGCTAGCACGTCGTAGGAGTAGCCACACGAGCAGGCACGAGGCCAGGATCATGACGCGGAAGCCGGCGGCGCAGCAGCAGCGGGCCAGCGTGGGCGGCGCGGGCGCGGGGGTGACGAGGGCGCTCAAGCGGGGGACGTGGACGCCGGAGGAGGACGAGCTGCTGTCGCGGGCCGTGGCGCAGGAGGGGAGGGGCGGTGGCGCATGCTGCCGCGGCGCGCGGGCCTGCTGCGCTGCGGCAAGAGCTGCAGGCTCCGCTGGATGAACTACCTCAGGCCGGACATCAAGCGCGGGCCCATCGCCGCCGACGAGGAGGACCTCATCCTCCGCCTCCACCGCCTGCTCGGCAACCGGTGCGCGTCTAGTGTACGCTGCGTGCGTATTTCTCGTCTCCCCTGCAGCGCAGTGCAAATGTGCAAGCTTTCGTGCGTGCAGGTGGTCGCTGATCGCCGGGCGGCTGCCTGGGCGCACGGACAACGAGATCAAGAACTACTGGAACTCGCACCTCAGCAAGAAGCTCATCGCGCGGGGCATCGACCCGCGGACGCACACGCCTCTGCCCGCAGCAGCAGCAGCAGCTGCCGGGTCTGCCGACAAGCAGACGCCGCCACTGCCGGATGCCGAACCACAGTTTGCGCCGCCGGTGCCGCCCCCGAGCTCGTCGTCCGGCGCCGGTGTTGGCGGCGGCAGCGACTTCGCCGGCACGATGGGTCTCGGCGCCGAGGGCTTCGAGGGATTCGGCGATCCGTTCTGTGCACCAGATGTTGATGCCGCTCGTGGCGGGTTCGGCTTGGGCTGCCCCATCGTGGACGACGCCACCTTCTCCTCGTTCCTCGACTCTTTGATGAACGAGGAGGAGCGCATCGCCGATTACTTTGCCGATCACAAGGATGCTGATGGCGAGGAAGGAGCTTAGCTTATTCGCGGTGGTTCCCAGGACACAACAGCTTCATCATCTGCATTTGAGTCGTGAATGTAATTGTTCAATGCTTCGTTAGGCTAATCATGGTTCATGAACGAACGAACGAACAGCTTGTAACACACGTATGTACATAGAAGCACTGAATTGCGTGGTTATTGGTGTGTTTATGTGTGTGAGTACTGCGTGCGAATTTGTGATAGTTTGATCAAGCATAGTGGAAACATGAGTAATGAGAATTTTCATGGATTGATTGAAATAGAATTGCTAAGTGCATTGATATCGTAAGGTCTGGCTTAATGTCTGCACCTACTGCTCGTGCGTGCGCATTAAGCCAAGTGAGCAGTTTGAGAACTAACAGGCCACAAAACTGCAGGTCTGCCTATCCATATATATGCACGCACAGCTCATTCGACAATTATACCAACCGCAATTTAAATTTGCAATGAACAGTCGCGAGTCGAATTGTCTGAAACCGCACGCTTGTCGATTGAGCTGGCTAAACACCTGGCACTTCATTTTGAATTTATAAATATGTAAATGATAAATCTAGCATGAACCATGGCTACCGCTACTGAATCCCGCATGCTGGCAGGGGAGGCAAGCGCAGAACAGTAGTACGTACTAGCTGGCGTGTCTATGGAACAGGTCGATGATAATGCTCCGGACCAGCACGATCAACATCTGAATGACTGAAACGTCACCGTGTACAAGCGAGAGCAGAGTAATCGTAGAAGCGAGAGCAAGAGACCTGAGAAGCCACAATGCGAAAGTATTTCTGAAAAAAAGAGACGACGACGACCTGTAGGCTGTAGCCTGACTGCCTGAGTTGCAGTTGCAGGCAGCCTCCATGCGTGCATTGCTTCCCCACTCCAGCCTCCATGGGCCGGGGCCTTCAACTCCCGGTCCCAAGTCGCTGCAGGGGTGCGCTGGAGAAGAAGCACCGAGCACCGGCGCGGTAGAGATAAAGAACCCAAGTGCTTGCCGATATATACACGCTGATTGTGCACCGTGCGAGATGGACTGTCAGGTTGGAGTTGGAGCGTTGGACTCATCCAACAGAACGGTGAACTTCTTTGCCCCCACCACCCCTCTCTCTCTCTCTCTCTCTCTCTCTCTCTCTCTCTTACATACACCAAAGAAAAAGGAGAGGAGTTCAAGTGTGTGTGCACGCGCATTCTAACCTACTTCATCCGTCCTTAAATAAGTGTCACTTCGCTTCTCAAAAAATAATTATCGATAATTTTAATAAATAATAAATATCATCGATTAGTATCATAATTAATATTATCGGAAAGATCTTTAGACTAATTTTTTAACAAAATCATTTGGGAATATAAATATTACACTATTTTCTACAAATCAAATTAAACTTGTGGCATACATCCCACAGTGACACTTATTTAGAGATGGAGGGAGTAGTACTAGCTGCAAATTTTTTTCTTGGGAGTTGAAAGTCGGAGGATTCAGTGAGTTGTGCTTGTGTCGCTGTAAAATGTACAGTAGCGTCGTCTAGCGTGGATGAGGCCAAGCGACCGAACGGTCCAAACTCCAAAGCTAGCAGAGAGATACTTTTGTACGTATATATAGGATAGGAGTACGCATCATACATGCACCGAATTCATCGTTCTTGTCTTGCAAATTGCAATTGCAGTTGCACTTGCTTGCACCTACCGGCATCCATGAGGGAGACGACTGCTGGATTAGAAGAGATACGTCTTCAACGGAACATTACGTAATGTGCGATTTCCGCTTCCGGACCGTACCCTCCCAGCCAGGATTTGCTCACGCAGCACACCTTGTGGCCTGCGTGCGCTGCAGCCGGCGCAGCCCCGGGCCACCGCGGTGCGCTGCTGCCTGCTGGTGCTGGGCGGGGTGTGTGTGCAGGAGATGACCTTCGCCGTCACGCTCACGCCGCTTCGGGCGCCTGCTGCCCTGGCGGTCGGATGGAGGCGGCGCCCAGGGGCAACTCCTCCGCGGTTCGCCGTCGTCCTGGCGACGTCTACCGGAGTTGGCGGCGAACGGACCCCGCCGACGTTCGGGCGCCTAAGGGAGGAGCTCCTCCAGCTCCAGGCCGAAGCCGACCTCACCCAATCCAAAGGTAACAACATGTCTATCACCGCAATGCTTAATGTTGTGCTCATGGGCCCAATTTTTTGCTACTTCTTCCCATTACAGCAAGTGTGACTCCCAAAAGGTTGCAGTTTGAAGTTCAAAAAAAAAAAAAAAAAAGTTGCAGTTTGATTTATCTCCAGACTCCAGTAAACTTGTGTTTCTACCTAGCCATCTGAGTTCACCCGATGATTGATTTAGTGATGTGTTAATCATAGGACATTAGGATGAGACTTAATTCACATGTGGGTATGAATACAATGCGCAGGCTGAAGCATTTACTCAACTGCACCCCATTCTTGTAACAATTTCTTTTCTTGTTTTCTTTTTTCATAGCAAATAGCGCGAGGGTAAGGCTTGTGCGGTTGACTGAGGCTGCTGAGAATCTTAAGAAACGAGCTGCAACCAGTGTCCGAATGGGCAAAGAGAACGAGGCTGTGGATTTACTTGTGCAGAAGAAGAAATTGACCAAAGCCCTGGAGAACATTAAAGAGCGCATTGAGGTGTTTGACAAGCTGTCGGCAAAGATTAGTGAGGTGATGACATGGTTTTTAAGTAGCTTGTAAAATATGACTAATTTCTTTTGTCTAGAAGGCTGTGAATTCTTTAACTTCATTCCGGCTACTCAATTACTACACAAGCAATTGTTTGCATTTGTATGTCATGTCACACTGTTCATGCAGTGATTCTGCTAATCACAATCTGGAATTGACAAGTGCTTGCTTCAACTATGGATACGTTTTCGGCTTGGGAACTTATTGTTGTGAATTTCTGTTCATAAATCTTATGGTACGTGCAATCCTGAATGAGCAATTTTGTTGGATTCAGGTAATTTCAATGAAGCAAAACATGTTAATTGAGTATGCATTGCGCCCAGGGACATCTAATGATGAAAACTCTGATGCCAAGATAAGGGTTTTCTCCAGTACAGTCAATGATGGAACCAATGGGGCTGAAAGTAGCGATTCTCGTCCAAAATCAGTTGAAAAGGAATCTTTTGAGTTGAGAAATGAGGCACATGCAATTGCAAGCATGGTTGGCCACCCCGAGCAAAATGCAGTTCAGATGTCTGATAGCTTCTCACTTTTGAACAATCCTGACCCAGCAAACAACATAAAGAATAATTCTGCATATGATGACCTTATAGAGCATATTAATTTGCAGATGAAATCATTGGAATATGAAATTGAACAGTTCATCAGTTCCCAATCAGTCGAAGAGGTGGGCAGTGAGAAGCCGAGAAGTGACAAGTGGCAAAGGTTATCTGACATACAGATGCTTTTAAAGGAAACTAGAGAAAAGTAAGTCTTTGATGAAAAGTCAGATAAATTCATAGCGTGTAATTTTTCTGTTCTAATTACACAGTCATTTCATTATTGCACAAGACATCCTTGATCTTCATTAGTCATTACAGTAACTAACTGTTTCAGGATTGCAAGGATTTTGGGTATGACAGTAGAAGAGACTCAATCTGAGGAGTTAAGATGATAGCAAGCCACAAAACAGTGAATTGGTGGCATCCATCCCCCATCTGTTTCATGGGTAAGTTTGCCTCTCCAGTGCTTAAGGAACTTCAGGAATTCAATACCTGTATGAATGCGTAGAATATTGTCTGTTGGTTCATTGTGTTTCTTCTTGTATGCCTATACATCTCTTACAGTTTGTTTTTCCCCATATGTTTAAGACATTCTGGAGAAGAATGCAGTCTCTAGTTCAACCACAATACACAACTTTCAGATTTGAGTTCAACTGCAACGGATAATGTATTTGAACACATGGCATGCAAGGGTATTAAATATGTCACACATACATGTGCATGCTACTTAACAAAGCATATGAGGGTCTAAGAGGACGTCTATCATCGTGATATGGGATTTCCATGAGTTACAGATACCAGATTCATAATTTTCCAATTATATCTGCAAGAGGGATCCTTTCACATTTTCCAAACTCTATCTGATCGAACTGGTCAGAGATCATTTTGATGTCTTTCTCATCAATCTTCCCCATTTCCTTGAGCTTGTAGATCACAAAATCTGATTTGCTGTTGCACAGGAGCAAGCAGATTATTAACAAATGGCCATTGACTTACTTTCAAAATAATATAATAAGAAATATACAAGATGTAAGCAAATAAAGTAAATTTAATTTACGGCGGTGAGGGGTGTATGTTCATGTCACGTTCATCAGTCTTGTAGCCTTGCCCTGTCTTTCTATTATAGAATGTTGGTGTTATGGACGTCGTTGGGGCTGCGTGGTTGCGAGAGAGCGAGTGGAGGCTAGGGTTTTGGGCGCTAGGAACGCCGGCCGCGGGGCTCTGCCCACGGCCAGCAAGAGAGAAGGGATTTCCTTCTAATCTCTTGCTTCCTTATAGATTGATACATCTCCTCTCATTATATAGAGAGGTTTGACTTGGCCCCTAAGCAAGCGACTAATTAACCCTAATGGGCTAAGGCCCAATAGGCCCTTGACTCCTCTAACAGTTGGTGTCTCGACTGTGGACATTTTTTTAGAAATTAGGACTTGGCCTAGTTTCATCAGAAACTCCAAAAGAAAAGTTAGTTTGTGCAGGTGGCTATGAGGACATACAGTTTTGTATCAAGATTCTTTTGTTTACTTGCATTCAGGATTTTAAACCTATACTTTCAGCACATAAACTACCTTTAAAGTTATGTGTTTTTAATTCAAAAAGGATAAATTCAGTGCCTTGTTTTAAAAGAAATAACATTTTTTGTCTCTTTGTCATGTAAGGAATTAATAAAGTACATGCCTTTAAAAAGATCATGATGTAATCATTGGATTAAATATAAGCAAGATATTATAAGTATAGTTTCTCCCTTTTGGGTGTTAATTATTATTTTAGAACTTCCAGGTATTAATTGTTAAAAGGCAACTTCAAATCATAAATTTTCATAAAATAATCTTTCATGGAAAACTGTACCGTACCTTACAGCAGGATCGTTGTCTAGCTCTCCAACAAGTGGCTCGTTGTCCATTTTCTTCTTGAGGATCCATTTTGTAGTCCGCCGGTTTCTTTTGTCCATCCTTAAGTCTGTTAGGAACAAGAAGGCCTTTGCAACTGCTAAAGTGCTTACCAACAGGCATACAGTGGCAGTGAGCCTTCCTGCTGTTGTTGAGAAGCTTTTGTCTCCATATCCAACTGTTGTAACAGAAATGACTGATAAATAGAAACTATCGATCCAGTTTAGGCCCTCAACTTCATGCACTATGATTGTGCAAATTGAGATAGTGACTGCTACAACCAATAGTGCAAGTGTTACTTTCATCCTCCCTCTTGACCTTTTCTTTCTAGCATCAATCATGTAGGTGTCGAACACCTTGTTAAGCTTGTTATCATCCATTGTGCTAAGTAGAACTGTTCTCTGCTTGTCCAGTACATTTGTCAACAGTCCATTTAGCATAAGGTCGATGAAACGAACACCAACTAGTAGGAACAAGCATGTGAACACCTTTGTGAAGGTAGTGCAGGGGACTATGTCACCGTATCCTATTGTGCACAAACTAATTATGGTGAAGTAAAGGGCATCCACTAACTTGAATGTGGATTTCCCCTTGAAGCCTTCAACATTTGTCATGTACACAAGTACCCCAATTGAGATGTATAAGATGACACTGGCAATAGCCTGCCTTGCAATTGATGGTGTATATTGTGCAGCAGCAGCATGGCTTTGGCCATCAAGCTCATCCACACAGAGTGCTTCTTTGCTTGAGGTTAATATAGAAGGTGAAGAGTGTACCCGCTGGATATTTGGTGAGGATACCATATTGGTACTTTCATCAGTGGGCGGCAGGTGATTGAGAGTACGGAAGTTAGCTTTGGGATTACTGTTTGGGGGAAAGGAAGTTGCACACCTGCTTGGAACATCACAGGATCTTCTTCTGTCTTTCTTGGAATTGTACTTTTGGTCGCGCTGGACTAAAGGTAGCAGAGGTTCTTCCATAGAAGACATACTGGAGCTTGGATTGTTTAGTTGCAGCCTGCAGTTCTCAGGTTTGATCATCACTTTATATCCATGGTGGTTCTGCCAAGACCTTGACGATGGAAGTGGTGGCCATTAGGCATTCAAGCAGGGATGTACACTTCCCTAGCGTTTCTGGAATGATTGGAGCGGTTTACATCATATCTTGGAACATATCTTTCTTATTTATTGCAACATTTATATCATGCAGTTTCTAGTATCTTGCATGGTAGCTGATGCAATAGGCAACTGATGAAAGAGAAAGGATGGTTGGCATATTCTTTCGACTGATGTCTGAAACAGAACCATAGTTTTTATCTTCGCAATCCCTGTGTTGTGGCAGGGATATCACACACTGAATCACTCTTTGTTCACTGCACGTGCACTAATTATGTGTTTCTGAATTACACTTCGATGCAGGTACCCAAGTTGACAATTGTTTGCTGTAGTTGGATCTTGCAAGTTGTTTCCCGTGCATGGGATGATCCATTGCCCATTGGATCTAGGCAGTGCCATATTCTGCAGGACTCCTAACAACTAGAGGGAATGCGGAGCTACCTTATTTGAATGGAAGCATTTCGATTTGTTACTGTGCTGAGATCTCAATGTCGGCGATGGATATACTGATATACAGTACAGATCGCACCTACTGAAAGCTTCTGAAGCTGGAAAATCTTGACCGGAGGAGTTGGCATTTGCATGTAGATGAGGCTGTAGTCAAGTTGTACAAGCCTTGTCTAGATATTTCTCGAGCACTTCAGAATTTCCAAATTCCAACCAATGCTTTCAAGCTTTCTCACATTAGTGCAGATGATGAAAATTTTCAAGGTGAGTCTCTGTACCCAGTACATAACATGAACGATCCATGGAGTGCTAAATGAGAATGTGAGATTGTTGTTGTCTCGTTTGTGGGGCATCTAGGGGAATCCAATCTGAGAAGGGGAGTTGGAAGTTGGAACTGTTCCCCCGTTCCAATGACACAGCAGCTCTGCTCCTTAAACATTTTTCTGGCTCTATTTTGTTTCCTGAACTTGCATAACGCATATATTATGTTTACTGAAAATAGAGCACGTCTATCAGCACAGCAGGCAGCAGTCCCTTTTCAAGGGATTTTGGGTGTCGCCTGATCATCGGATAAGGGAAGCACATCACTACTGTCAACCTTCAAACAAGGCTTACAATATCCCCAGAGCGAATTTAGCATTCGGTTCATATGTCATTGCTGTTACTTGTTTATGTTGTTTCTGTGATCAGCTAAAGAAACTAGCAACTCCTGGTTGGTCTAAACGTGGGAGTGAGCGTACCCGGCGTGCGCACCTCAGTCTCTGGGCCTCGTCACTTGTTAGCCCACCTTCCAAGTCCCACTCCAAGTCGGCCTAGTAGGTACCAGCGAGCTGCTGCTGCTACCCACTCCAAGATGGTGCAAACCAGCAAAGATTAGTAGGTGGGCTTTGACCTTTGAGCCACCTACAGATTTATTGGATCCTATGATGTTGTGGTGGGCTGTGGCGTGCCCTAGGAGCAAGAAAGAGGCGATAAGAGTGCTTCAAATTTTAGAAAACAAATAAAGTACTCCAATAGGCTCTCTCTAGAATATTCATTTTTTTCGTTCTCTAAAACCACCCTTCTCGTTCTCCACTCTTGATAGGCTGCACAACTCTCTAAATGTAATACATGATAGTTTCTTATGAATTTTGTCACATAAGGAAAATTATGATATATTGGAGTATATAAAACAAAAATGGAGAGTATGTTGGATATATGACAGAGAGATATACAAAGATAATATTCACTATAATGGCTCTCCAAATAGAGATGTGGAGATTTAAATTTAAAGAGACTCATAGAGTTGCTCACTCTAAAAGAATATAAACAGAATATAGAAGGTTGCATACTACCATATCATATTTATGTTGGGGTTGGAGAATGGAGGAGAGGAAAAAGAGAAACAAGCTATAAATTTACAGTTAGATGATATGTGGCTCAATACAATACCTTATTATGAGAGAATGAGATGGGTCATCAGCAACTCAGCTACTAATGGCGTAGCAGAGGTGAAGAACTATTATATGCATACATTTTTTATTTTTAAATGGATTGTGTAAATGATATGGCAATACCACACTATACTACAATGATATGGCAATTAATTAATGTTGTGATGCGACGTGCATGGAACTAGTTGCTAAGGGCAACTCTAAACTAGAATCAACCTCAGCTCTATACAATGGTGTGACGTCGCTTGTTAAAATACCCATAATGTGTAGAATCAAGACAGAATCTAACTGAGACACATAAGAGTAAAAATATCTGGTCGGTCTCCATCTAGAAGTTGAGAGAGAGAGAGAGAATATCGAGAGAGAGAGAGAGAGAGAGAGAGAGAGAGAGAGAGAGAGAGCAGTAGAAAGGGACAAGTGTACAAAAGGATCAGGTTCAATGTATGAAAGCGGGTACTACTATTAGCAGTGGCACAAATACATGAAACTGGTCAAAAAGCATAGGCAATGCCAAAAAATATACGAGCGGCTTCGAACCCACCCCCACCCCCAAACTGCAGACGCCCTAATGAAGGACGATCCGAGGCGACGGCGAGGGCGACAAAGACAAGACCGTTCGTTCTCGATCTCGATTTGTACGTGTCGGCAATTGGAACCTCGGCGTGGAGAGAGAGGAAAAAAACGTGACATCCCGTTGGCCACGAATGGACGTTTCTTTTATGCTTTCTGCCGTCAAGATCCATGGATGGCCCGCCCCCGTCCATTGATCTCTTTTCCAGTTCGTGGATCTGATGACTATTTACTTTCTCTGTTTATGGATTTTATTATTACAAAACTGTACTTTTCTTACAAATACGTTTTTTAAGTAACAAATCTATAGGACGGAGGGAGTAGCCATTAATCCCCCTAGCTACATCCATAGGTGCGCGCACAAATTCCGTGTGTTCCTGTGGCTGTGCGCTAGCTCTTCCACTGCTTCGCACACAGCGGCATGTGACGTGCCGCTCGTTTTGCGGCCAGCTTTTTTTAAAAAGGGCTCATTACTTCACATTCCCAACGGCCACGATAGTGCCAGGCGCGTAGTCGCACGAACCCGACGCAGACAGCTAGTACGCGCGCGACCTTCTAGAAGACGACGACGATTGTGTCGGATCAGCAACTGTATGTACTGTACTTGATGAGGAGCGTACGACGACGACCCTCGAGATCTCGAGATGTCCTAAATCAGATCAGCGCGATCGTTAGCAGCCAAATTATACGTATATGATAAGGTTCGTACAATGATTCCCGGAATAAAAATTCCTTTTTCTAGAAAAGTGCATATCAGATCACAGCAATGCAATCAGCAAACTATACGGCAGTACTACTCCGTATCTGTTTGATTCCCGCGCAGTGCTTGACTCACATGATGCCAGACGGTATTAAAAAAAAAAGAAAGAAGAAAACATGATGCCAGACGGAAATCGTTGAACCGGATCATGAGCAGTCGTATCGTATCGTATTTGTGCGTGGCTATTCGATCGTACTGCGAGATCAACCCTGCGTGCTTGTTGGATGGAATATACGCGCGCGATATTTTCGGACAGGAAGGCAAGGCGGCGGGTCCCAACTAATAATGTCCTACTAGTAGTGTGTTGCAGAAATTTTTTTTTTTTGGAGAAAAAACTTATATTTATTTTTTTGGAGTTACAAAGAAAAGCCACTACTTCAAAGAAATTCTAATTGTGCCAATTTACCACTGCATTGAACAATGGGGAATGGAAGATCTTGTTAGGGTCGGGCCGACGCCGCTATCTAGCTAGCAGCAGGCTAGTTTAATCCAGTTGACCGACCTGGCCAACTTGCCAGCTCCACACCTTGGGAGCGAAGCAGATACGAGCCTTGATGCCCAAGCTCAGATGATGCCCAGCTCGGACTGATCAACAACGAAAGCGGACAAAATCAATCAGCTGATCTTCGTTTTCTTGAAGAAAACTAGGGGATTATATACACGATTAGGCGGCTATCTTTGACCCTGCATGCACTTGAGTGTTTGACCAGCATATAGTAATAAAGCATGATGCATGAACATGGAGAACCTTGGGCGCCAAGGAGAGTTTCTCAACATAATACGTACTCCCTCTATCCCTTGAAGATTGTCGTTGTTGTGCGTGTCATAAATTTGATTCGATTTGTATAAAATACATGCAATATTTATATCTTCAAATAATTTTTTAAAAAAACTAGATTCAAAAATCGATTATGATACTAATGGATGATATTTATAATTTATTAAAATTGCCGGCGGTTTTTTCTCGGGAAACGCAAGCGACAATCTTTTAGAGGCAGAAGAGCATAATTGCATAAGCAACGGCCGGACGTCTCTCTATAATGCACGTGGCAAGCACCATGCGCGCATAAAAACTGTACTCCGCTAACTTGTTTGTTTTGATAGCAAAATGTTTTTGACAAGCGATTACTCTACTAGTATATAACTTACTTTTATGATATATAAAGGTGAAGACACCAATTCAAATTATCAACCTTTTCGAATAAGCCGGCTTATATGATCAAATTTACAACCCGATGATGTCTCAAGATTCTTTTATAAAACATAGCTTGACATGACACTGTATCCTAAATTATAATTTAACTATTTTTTATTTTATATTATAACATTTATGTTTAAAAAATCATGGTAATTGGATAGTACATTTGATGACAAATCTAACCGAACAAAAAAAAAAATTCGAATCGAAATGAAATATGTCCTACACTTCTTTTAAGAGTATAGAGCACATATATATATCATTGTTGCTTGCCGATAAACGAATGTCGTGGTCATGTATATTGCCATGCGATTGATAGCAATATCAAGCAGTACGTATTCACTATTTGTTCAAAGTTTCAAAAAGAATACAATTATAAATTGTATCGACTCAACTCATTTTGAGTTTGGCCATATTTATATTAATATTTGTAATATCAAATAAGTGTTATTAGTTTCATCATAGAGTATATTTTTTATAATGATATTAGGTAAATGAATACTATCTTTTACTAAATCTAGTAGAAACAAAAATTAGCTATACATCCTTTTAACATATTAATTGGGTCAACAGTCATGCCCACGAGATCGTCATATTTATAGGATTTTTCTCTACATATAAATGTGGACGAGACCTGGAAGCAAAATGCTACAGTATAGCAACCCAGCGACTTCTGATCGTCCCTTTATTTGAGTGGTCGTAGTGATCAGCGAAGAAAAGGATATATGGAAAGCGAAGTACTTCCGTACATAGTCTAATAGTAGGTACTAGCAGTAGGTTACTGCGATTTGGCCCGGTACAGCAAACCTTTTCATCTGCTGAATTCTGTGAAATTTCCCATTGTATGTGTCCTATTGTAGCTTCCCGGCGGTTTCTAGCTTTTTTTCTGCAACGCAAGTAGTAGACTAGTAGTGCAGTCTAAAAATCAGCAGGGCTGGGGCAACGCTTTTTCTCCTCTGAAAGTTGCTTGATATGAGAAAATTAAGCATCTTTATAATATTTTTCTTCCTTTTTTCCCCATGGACTAACACAGTAGCCTAAGAACGTTACTAAAAGAAGTAGGCTAAGAACGTTATAATACTCTATAACCAGGCGCTCGTATACTGTCAAGTTTGACATGGCAACTACAGTAGTAATAGCTAGCAGCTCAATTACGGACCTTCGCCGGTCAAACGGCCTTATTCTAACGTCTACCTACGCCTTTTGTTCCATGCAGCGATCGTCCCCGGCATCTTCCTTGTTGCCACATCTCTCCGGTGCATTGCATGCAGTAATTGTCACCCATGCTAGCTGTTGGACTACATGCTGTTTATCCTTTTGCATACATAATATCATTCCCTTTTTCTGCTGCTGCCTGCTGAGCTGGGTGTCTGTTTGTGCGTAACGTGATCCGTGGTTTCTTTTCCTTGCGTCCCAAGCACCTCCTCGTGCATGCGTCCTGATAAACTGCATAAAGAAATCATGGATAGCTTCTTTTAAATAGAATTTTATCATACCGCTCCTGTCATCCACCTACGACATCCCATCTCATCTTAATTGGTTCCCGTTAGGAAGCCATTTTCTTCTCTCTCTTCCTTAATTCTAGTCTCATGCACGTCACCATTTTATTTTATTTAGTTGACGTTCTAATTAATGTACATAGAAATCACTCTATAGTTTTTTGGTTGGAATTGTTCTTGATAGTACTACTGTAGACAAATTAAAGACAGCCTCAACGCTGGCATAAGAATTGTTGTGTAACATGTGTGGTCCTAGATGCTTCACTACCAAAAGTGAATTTTTTTTTATATCCAACCTCTTGGCCATAAGAATTTCTTTTCATATATTTGCATTTTTATATTTTTATAATTTCGAAAAAAAATATTTTAGGGTTGGTTGCAAGCCACCTTTTAAATGACTTCTAAAAATTTAGTTGTGCATAAAATAGCTAGGTCTTTTTTTATAGGAGTATTATAGTATAATCAATAATGATGTCTAAGACCCTCCCCCCAACACGCACACACACACAAAAAAAAGGACGATGACATATACCCCTACCTTGTAAGGAGAAAATAGCTTGTATACTTCCTTTAGAGGAAGGCCATGTTCGATATGACTCGGGCTTCACTAGTAGAACATAAAAAGCCTTGTATTATATAGCTTTGGCTTCGTCTATTTTGGCTTCATAAACGACTGTTCAAGTGTGCATGTTTTGGAGCAATTTTCTAAGCTGGCGGCGAAGAGGTTCCAAAACAGAAAACATGCTAAAGAGCATCTAACTACTGTAGGTAGCTAGCTAGCCAGGCTGCTGATTGACAAGTGATTACTTTCACCTAATCCACCCACAGCCCTGTTAAGAACGTGGGGCCAATTAATTTAGGGTGGGTTGCTGGCGGAAGCTTCACGGGTGTGACACTTGACAGTGAGGTTTGGAGTCTAATGGTCTCTCAGACATAATCTAGCTGCTTAACCTGAGGATGGAGCTGGACCACCATTGCATTGGGACACAATTAGTAGTAAGCCGGGAAAGCCGATCGATTGCCAGCCAGGCAGGGAGCCACGGACTACTCGGTCGGGGACTCAGGGAGGCATCAGGCATGGAATGTGGGGATGAGCTTACCGCAGATCGCTCCACTTTCCCTCGCCACGCGCCACGGTGTCCACGGGAGCTAGAAAAGGAAGGCGCAGTAGTCCATTGTCCGCGCCGGCGCTAAACAAATCCGCACGGATCCGCGTGCCCGCTTACTCATGTCCTGAGCTCCTGATCCTGATGTGGTGGTGCCCACGTGCACGGCGCCATGCCCATGCCAGTCCTGGCCTTGTGAGGAGTCGTCACGGTCACGGACAGGAAGGTCGGATGCACCGTACCGTAGCACGGGGGCGCGCAAGCGCACACCACAGCCCCCAGAAAACCTCGCTTCTCGCTAGTTTGACCTGATAACGTCGGCGATGACGTCAAGCGCACGATTCTTTAACTAACCGGAGTATTAATTATAATTGGGTTATTAGATGATGCTCCCTACTCTCCTCCAGTGGGCAATGCATGGCTAGCTCCTCGAGGTCGAGGGAGCCAGGAAGGGCCACCGACCTGCGGGCCCGCGGAGTTGCTGCTGCCTGGGCTCCACTTCCACTGGCCGGTGCCCCTTGCTCGGGAATCGCTTTGTGCGCGCTAACAGGTGTGTTTGGCCGTACACACGTGCTTACTTACTTTGTGTCTTCCCTCCGTCCCCATGGGTTTGTCGTTGGAAAACCGCCCATTCACAAACACGTTTAGGACGACGTTACCGATGGGGACGGAGGGACTACTCCTGTAGCCGCTAGCTGCTGTGTGAGAACAGCGAACACGGGAGTCCTCCTGTGGTGGGTCTGCAAGCGGGCCATCATCCGTGTCAGCCTTGCTGAGCACGCACTGTGGGCGTGAGAGGTCAAATCTTGCGGTGCTGTGTCATGCCATATTGCCATGTGTGCTACACTGGCGCCGGACAGAGAGTTGTGGCTTCTCGAAATACTCTTCTTTTAAACTTTGGTCTCGGGCCTTGTTTAGTTTGGGCCTTGTTTAGATGGAGGTTGGAAAGAGAGTGTAAAGTCCTGTAGCACTTCGTTTGTTTGTGGTAAATATTGTCCAATTGTGGTCTAACTAGGCTCAAAAGATTCGTCTCGTGATTTACAACCCAACTATGTAATTAGTTATTTTTTTATTTATATTTAATGCTATTTACATGTGGGAAACAATTTGTGAGAGGAGAGAGATTAGAAAGTCCTGTAGCACTTCGTTTGTTTGTGGTAAATATTGTCCAATCGTGGCCCAACTAGGCTCAAAAGATTCGTCTCGTGATTTACAACCCAACTGTATAATTAGTTATTTTTTTTTTATTTATATTTAATACTATTTATATGCGGGGAAACAATTAATGCGAGGAGAGAGAGTGGAAAAACTTGCATGTAACTAAACAAGGCCGGTGCAAGTTTTTCCACTCTCTCCTCACATCAATTGTTTCCCGCATATAAATAGTATTAAATATAAATAAAAAAAAAGAACTAATTACACAGTTGGGTTGTAAATCACGAGATCTAATCTTTTGAGCCTAGTTGGGCCACGATTGGACAATATTTACCACAAACAAACGAGGTGCTACACGACTTTCCAATCTCTCCTCTCACAAATTGTTTCCCACGTGTAAATAGCATTAAATATAAATAAAAAAAAATAACTAATTACATAGTTGGGTTGTAAATCACGAGATCTAATCTTTTGAGCCTAGTTGGGCCCAAATTGGACAATATTTACCACAAACAAACGGTGTGCTGCAACTTTACACTCTTTTCTAACCCGGGCCTTGTTTAGTTTGGTGCAAGTTTTTCCACTCTCTTTCCTCACATCAATTGTTTCCCGCATATAAATAGTATTAAATATAAATAAAAAAGAACTAATTACACAGTTGGGTTGTAAATCACGAGACGAATCTTTTGAGCCTAGTTGGGCCACGATTGGACAATATTTACCACAAACAAACGAGGTGCTACAGGACTTTCCAATCTCTCTCCTCTCACAAATTGTTTCCCACATGTAAATAGCATTAAATATAAATAAAAAAATAACTAATTACATAGTTGGGTTGTAAATCACGAGACGAATCTTTTGAGCCTAGTTGGGCCACAATTAGACAATATTTACCACAAACAAACGAAGTGCTTCTGGGACTTTACACTCTCTTTCTAACCTTTGCATCTAAACAAGGCCCTGCATCTAAACAAGGCCTCGTTTAGATGCAAAAGGTCGGAAAAAAAGTTGCAACTGTAGCATTTCGTTTGTATTTGGTAAATATTATCCAATCGTGGTCTAACTAGGATTAAAAAGATTCGCCTCGATTTACAACACAACCGTGTAATTAGTTATTTTTTCACTAACATTTAATGCTCCATATATATGGATAGAAATTGATGTGATGGAGAGAGAGTGGAAAAACTTGTAACTTTCAAAGAAACTTGCGTGTAACTAAACGAGGCCTTTGTTTGTACACTTTGACACTTTTGAGTCAACAAAACTCGATTGCAAAAAGAAAATAAGGTTAGAGGCCTAAAGTTTGAAGCGTGTAATATGCACTGAGCACAGACAAGAAATCGTTGCGCTACAAAACGGTCATGGAGAAGAGCGAGAACTTATAATCATAACATTATCTTTAGCTTATCAGACATTACAGCAGTATTTTTCTCAAACAAAAAATTAGCCGTTTCAGCTTAATTATCAGCTGGCTAATAATACCAACCGAACAGCTCATAAAAAAGGAATGCTTACTAGGTATCACTAGAGGTACTAGACGTCTAGACAAGAGTGATCTAGCACCGAGCAAGGATGGGCTTGAGCCATTGCTACCTCTAGTCAAAGCATGAAGCTCCTCCTAAATCCTCTTACAATTGATAACTATAGAAGCTTTAAAAAAAAGTCATGACAATTAAATTTTCTTTTTTCTTAAATATAACTAGATTTGTATAAAATATTAGCAACATTCGTTGTATATCTAGGTAAATTTATTATAAAAATAGATTCAACGGTCTATCTAATCATGCTAATTATACACTATAAATATTATTTTCTTATATAATTTTAACCAAAGTTAAAAACAATTAATTTATCAAGAAACAAGAACGATACTTGTTTTGAGACGGTGGATCATAGTACTCTCTCTGTTCCAAATCATAAGTCGCTTTGATTTTTTGATATATCTATATTTTGCTATGTATTTAGATATAATAATGTGCCTAGATACATAGCAAAATAGATGAACCAAAAAAAATCAAACCGATTTATTATAATTTAGAACGGAGGGAGTAGATAACAAGTCTCTCCTAACTTAATTTTCTAGATCCATCACCAGTACTAGTCCCTCAAATTTGGAGCTCAAATTCGGGCAAGCAACTAATAAAAATTAATGAGTTTTTTTTAATATACAGGCGTACATACAAGAGTTGCGCATCCAATTCTTTAAAAAGTTTTTTTTTACGAAGGGATAATTCATTACGTCATTTCATTATATTCTGTATTTGCGTAAAGCGTTTTGAAAGTTGGACAGTATACCGTGGCTCATTTTCCCACCACCACCTTGTGCGACCAACCAACTCCATAAATACCGTTGCCAGGCGGAGCCGCGAGAAGCAGGCGGCGGCCCCCCAAAGGTAGGCTTGTACGCAGTACACACACAAAAAGTCGCGAGCAATGGACGCAGCTGCAGGAGCCGCGAAAGGGAGGGATGGCGTGGAGAAGAAGGAAGAGGACAGCGCGAACGGCGGCGGCGACGCCGGGAAGAAGGTGTCGTTCACGGCGCTGTTCCGGTACGCCGACGGCACGGACGTGCTGCTCATGCTCCTCGGCACGGTGGGCGCGCTGGCCAACGGCGTCTCGCAGCCCGTCATGACGGTCATCTTCGGCCAGGTCATCAACGCCTTCGGCGACGCCACCATCGACGACGTCCTCCACCGAGTCAACCAGGTGAGCCGGAGACGACGGCACTAACGCTAGCTAAGCTTGTTTAGTTTGCGTGCCATTCTCCATAACAAGTATCGCCGGATCGAGGACAAATTCGGTCGTCTCATGGCAGTCTGGTCTGATCGAGATAGAAAAGCTCTGTTCAAATCTCGGCGCCGTTTGTGCTTTCATTGTCCACAGTGGGGGGCCGTATCTTAATTTTGGCGCCATTTGTCCTCTGGTCCTGCAGTTCTCTATATTCGTCTTCTTTCTATTTTTCTCCTTCTTCGTTCAATCTGGAGATATAAAAAAAAAAAACACTCCTATTGTCCAACGGAATTTGCCCTTAGAAATAGAAATGAAAATATTACCTTGATAAGTTATTATGCATAGAAACTTAGCCAGCGCAGTCGCTTTACAATGCCCTTTTCTGAAAGTACCTTCTGAATTAGAAACAGGAATAGATTAGCTCATTGCTCGAAACAGTAGCTTGTACTAATAGGTTATACCAGTTGATTGCATTTTTGCAACTTGTAACAATATAATAATAAGAGACCATGTGGGACAATTTTAATACTGTATAATGGATAACTAACCACATACTGCTAAGCGCTAAAGGCTGGAATCTTTTCCTGACCAAAGATCCAAAACTCAGTCCAACACACTTTTACCCCCTTCTGAGATGGGGACACATAATACACGCTGTCAAGTTTGTCGGTTGCAATAGTATATTTTTGCTCACAGATTTCTATCTGAACCCTGAACAGAATCATAAAAATGTGGTCAAACTTTCATCATTCTCCATGAATTACATGTAGCTTGAAGTATACTTCAACTAGAATTCATTTCCTTGTTAGCGGATACATCATTGCGACTCAATTCTCACTTTGTTTCTACCTTACTTTTTTTCACAGGCAGTTCTGAACTTTGTCTACCTAGGCATTGCAACAGCGGTTGCTTCCTTTCTTCGTAAGTACTCTAAGTAGACCGTCAACTTTTCAATCTTCATAGCCGCTTGCATTTTGCACCACAAGCTGAAATTGCTGCTACTAATGATTCATCATTGTTAGTATAAAAATCATCTTGCGGTCAATGGTGAGATAAGATAAGCTTAAAATATAGAAGCTGGCGTCATATACCAGCTTGCGCCCATAATAGTGTTTCAACTTTCAAACTTGCAACCTGTTGTCATAGAGCAGAGTTCGACTTTGACTTTTGTTATGTACTTTCAATGAAGGGTACATAAAGCTTGTGTTCATGATAGTTGTTACGACAGATCCAACATGTTTTGAATTTCCATGGAAAGTAATACTTGAGGCAATATAGGAGTACAATAAAAACATTGCTTCGTTAACCAACTGATTTAGAAAACTTGAAACAGGGTTCAATATGCATAAGCTATGTGGTAATTATGTCAATGTAAATAAGTGAACCCAACTTATTGTTTGCACAGAGGTGTCATGTTGGACAATGACCGGGGAAAGGCAGGCAGCACGCATTCGATCTCTGTACCTCAAATCTGTCTTGAGACAAGAAATAGCATTCTTTGATGTACAAATGACAACTGGGCAGATAGTTTCAAGGATGTCTGGTGATACCGTGTTAGTTCAGGATGCCATTGGTGAGAAGGTAATAACCCCTCTCTTTAAAAGTGACGAGTGCAGAAGCAAACCTGCTATTGATCATTACCAACTTACATCAAAATGTGCACAATTTGATTTTTACAAACTCTTCAGGTCGGCAAATTTCAACAGCTTGTGGCAACCTTCATTGGCGGCTTTGTGGTAGCATTTGTAAAAGGATGGCTTCTATCTCTTGTCATGTTGGCATGCATACCTCCAGTTGTCATTGCTGGTGGAATTGTCTCAAAAATGCTTGCTAAAATATCTACCAAGGGGCAAGCATCTTATAGTGATGCAGGAAATATTGTTGAACAGACACTTGGGGCTATAAAAACAGTGAGTTCCAAAGCGCATCTGTCAGATGAGTCTTTAAATTTTTCAATTTGGCATGCTCTCACTGGTTTTCTTGTGCCTACATCTTTAAAACAGGTTGTTTCCTTCAACGGAGAGAAGCAGGCTATTGCATTGTACAATAAACTCATACACAAGTCATACAAGGCTGCTGTTGAAGAAGGAATTACCAATGGTTTTGGCATGGGTTCTGTTTTCTGCATATTTTTCTCAAGCTATGGTTTAGCCATATGGTATGGTGGAAAGTTGGTTCTTAACAAAGGCTACTCAGGAGGAGATGTCATCAATATCTTGTTTGCTATAATGACAGGGGCAATGTGGGTTTCTTTGAATCTAGAGAAATAAAGTCTTATGCTGATCCATGTTGCATGATTGGTGGTGTTAACTTCAATTTTTGGTGTGCAGGTCTTTAGGTAACGCAACACCCTGCATGGCAGCCTTTGCAGAAGGACAATCTGCGGCATACAGATTGTTCACAACGATCCAGAGGAAACCAAAGATTGACCCAGATGAACCAACCGGTAAGCAACTAGAAGACATCAAGGGTGATGTTGACCTAAATGACGTGTACTTCAGCTACCCAGCGAGACCAGAGCAACTGATATTTGATGGGTTCTCGCTACATGTCTCTAGCGGCACTACAATGGCTATAGTTGGGGAGAGTGGAAGTGGCAAGTCAACTGTGATAAGTCTTGTAGAGAGATTCTATGATCCACAGGCTGGTGAGGTTTTGATTGATGGGATTAACATCAAGAGTTTACAGCTTGATTGGATAAGAGGGAAGATTGGTCTTGTTAACCAAGAGCCATTGCTCTTTATGACATCTATCAAAGATAATATAACATATGGAAAAGAGGATGCAACAATTGAAGAGATCAAAAGAGCAGCTGAGCTTGCTAATGCAGCAAATTTCATCGATAAGTTACCCAATGTATGTAATAATAGATCCAGTTATCAACTTATGTACATCCTACATCTTGCTGAGCTGAGTGCTAATATTTCTCTTTTTGTTTGATACTAGGGTTATGACACGATGGTTGGCCAACGTGGTGCTCAGTTATCAGGGGGACAAAAGCAAAGGATCGCTATTGCAAGAGCAATCATCAAAAACCCCAGAATTCTTTTGTTAGACGAGGCTACTAGTGCATTGGATGTGGAGTCGGAGCGGATTGTTCAGGAAGCACTGAATAGGATCATGATGGATAGGACAACACTTGTGGTTGCACATCGCCTAAGTACTGTGAGAAATGCTGATTGCATATCAGTTGTTCAACAAGGAAAAATAGTTGAACAAGGTCAGGATGTATTTCCCATTTTGCATATTGCATTTTAATTCATTACATGCTCTCAAGATATTTTAACTAACACCATATCAATTTCTTGCATCAATGAATATTCATAGGTCCCCACGATGAACTGATAATGAACTCTGATGGTGCTTATTCTCAACTTATTCGTCTCCAAGAAAGCAAACAAGAAGAACAGAAATTAGATCATCACATGTCTGATTCAAGGTCTAAGAGTAGGAGCCTCTCACTGAATCGATCAATAAGCAGAGGTTCCATGGGAAACAGTAGTCGGCATTCTTTGACCCTCCCCTTTGGCATGCCTGGTTCAGTTGAATTGCTCGAAGGCAATGATGCAAATTGGGAGGATGAGAAAGAGCAGGCTCATGATGGTGAGTCCCCAAAGAAAGCCCCAATGGGACGGCTAGCTAGTCTAAACAAGCCAGAGGTACCAATTCTTTTGTTAGGAGCGCTAGCTGCTGGAGTCCATGGAGTGCTTTTCCCAATGTTTGGTCTAATGATCTCCAATGCCATCAAAACATTCTACGAGCCGCCACACCAACTAAAAAAGGATGCAAGCTTTTGGGGTTTGATGTGTGTTGTGCTGGGTATTGTATCAATACTATCAATACCAGCTGAGTATTTCTTATTTGGGGTAGCCGGGGGGAAGCTTATCGAGCGTATCCGTGCCTTGTCGTTTCGGAGCATTGTGCACCAAGAAGTTGCTTGGTTTGATGATCCAAAAAATTCCAGGTTAGTTACCATCCCTTTGCTCAATGTTTTGTCGTCTTTATTTCTACTTAAAGGATTCCATATTTGAGGTACTAATGGTACGCTTATGTCTTACAGTGGAGCACTTGGTGCAAGATTGGCAGTTGATGCTTTGAATGTCCGACGTTTAGTGGGTGATAACTTGGCCTTGGCAGTTCAGGTCATCTCGACCCTAGTTGCGGGATTTGTCATTGCTTTTGTGGCAGATTGGAAGCTCACATTGATCATCCTTTGTGTAATGCCACTATCGGGTGCTCAAGGTTATGCACAAGTGAAGTTCTTGAAGGGTTTCAGTGAAGATGCCAAGGTAATCTATCATCTACTGAAACTAAGGTTTATGCATATATTTTCTAACAATCAAGGTCATACTATTTTATAAAATTTATGGCACATCATTGAGTTATACGAATTACATCAAAAATAATTTAAAGCAGGATTCACTATAGATATTTGTTTTCTACCAAATTTGCTAAGCAACTACGGATCGCTGTTCTGCAGATACTGTATGAAGATGCAAGCCAAGTGGCCACTGATGCAGTCAGCAGTATCAGGACTGTAGCTTCTTTTTGTGCTGAAAAAAGAGTGATGACAATTTATGATAATAAATGTGAAGCCTCAAAGAAACAAGGAGTCAGAACAGGAATGGTTGGAGGCCTTGGTTTTGGTTTCTCATTCTTGATGCTGTATCTTACTTATGGACTTTGTTTCTACGTTGGAGCACAATTTGTTCGTCATAACAAATCTACTTTTGGAGATGTTTTCAAGGTTAGGATA
Organism: Chrysopogon serrulatus; assembly: GCA_015844335.1. Lineage (NCBI taxonomy): Eukaryota > Viridiplantae > Streptophyta > Magnoliopsida > Poales > Poaceae > Chrysopogon > Chrysopogon serrulatus. The sequence goes on along the minus strand of JADLZL010005644.1, from coordinate 62,390 downwards.
GTAAAATGCATCACTTCCCTTCAGCATTCCACTTCTTCCTATTGGATATTTGAGTTTGATGCATTAAGCAATGTCTGGCAGGTGTTTTTTGCACTGATGATGGTGACAATTGGAGTATCTCAAACAAGTGCATTGGCTTCTGATTCTACAAAGGCCAAGGATTCAGCTGTCTCCATATTCGCATTGTTGGACAGAAAGTCCAAAATCGACTCGAGCAACGATGAAGGTTCGACGCTACATGAGGTCAAGGGCGACATCGATTTCCGACATGTCAGCTTCAAGTATCCAAGCCGCCCAGATATTCAAATATTCAGCGATTTTACCTTGCACATTCCCTCTGGCAAGGTTAGCCTACTATCCCTCTGCATTGTAATATCTTCTTCAGTAATATAATCCACAACGTAATCTGACTTATTTCTTTATACAGACTGTTGCACTTGTGGGAGAGAGTGGCAGTGGCAAGTCAACAGTAATCTCTTTGTTGGAACGATTCTACAACCCCGACTCTGGTACTATCTCATTGGATGGAGTCGAGATCAAAAGCTTAAAAGTCAGTTGGTTAAGGGACCAAATGGGTCTGGTGGGCCAAGAGCCTATTCTCTTCAATGACACAATCCGTGCCAACATAGCCTATGGGAAACATGGGGAGGTCACTGAAGAGGAGCTCATCAAGGTTGCAAAGGCAGCCAATGCACATGAGTTCATATCAAGCCTTCCCCAGGGGTATGACACCACTGTTGGAGAGAGGGGGGTTCAACTATCTGGTGGCCAGAAGCAGCGGGTAGCCATAGCAAGAGCCATACTAAAAGATCCTAGGATTCTACTTCTTGATGAGGCAACGAGTGCCTTGGATGCTGAGTCTGAGCGCATAGTGCAGGATGCCTTGGACAATGTGATGGTTGGCAGGACAACAGTTATTGTGGCACACCGCCTCTCGACCATCAAAAGTGCTGATATTATTGCAGTTCTCAAGGATGGTGTGATTGTGGAGAAAGGAAGACATGAGGCACTGATGAATATCAAAGATGGATTCTATGCTTCTCTAGTTGAACTTCGTTCAGCCTCATCATAGTACCTAGGTTAAGAATTTGCTGTGACGATTTTAGGCATTATCTTATACATGTACATCTTTTTTAGCTCTCCTTACTGTTTCTGTAGTTTGAGCGTAGTATGAAGTCATTGGGATTTAAAGAAGAATCCAAGAAGTTAACATTTCTTTGTAATTATCATTCACTGTAAGCATTTGGTTGAATTTTGAACGGTGGATTGCTGTGTATATATGCAAAGAAGGCATGGTTTTGAATTGTACCTATGCCATTGCTCTGTCAATATCACCATACAGAGTCTCCACATAACTTATGATATCAAAATGATCATCTTTTTTTTTGTTTACGAATAAACATAGCTTAATAAAAAAAATTATAGTCTAGTGATCCCCGAATTACAGGGGACACATGTTTGGTCGTTTGGAGCAGTGACTTAGTCCTTATGATCTACTAGTAGTATAAATCTAAATGAAACCCTAAAGCTCCCAATAACCGAAGGATTTCAGTTATCACGCGTAGCGCCCCTCATCCAAAACACGGTCAAATCATTTATTAATAAATTCTGAGCTACACCCTAATAAACAACCAGATGAGAAAAGGCCAAACATACCGTGGCTCCAAGGACTTCGTGCTTGGCATTGCCGCATTGGAGGATCAGTGATGCCCGGCGTGGCGAGCTCCCGCCACGGTCGCTGCTCGAGATCCGCGGGCGCTGCGCCAGTTGCAGTTGCAGCTGCCCCAAAATCGCGCGTCCAGTGCATCTCCTGAAGGCGTATTCCAGAAGGGCGTCTCCAAGGCGGAGCTGGCGGACCAGAACCGATGGGCGCGAAGCCGAAGGCCGACCGCGTACGGGGCCGGAATGGGGGAAGTAAACTACCAGACCCCGCGTGGCCCAACTCGGAAGGCAGCCCACTCGGGTGCCTTCTTGTTTGTCTTGAACCGTGCCGGTAGCCCTCCGGTAGGCGACGGCGGTGGCGATCGCGGAAAGTTGCCGGGCTTCGAGGCCACAAATTCTACCCAAAACTTCATGTCGGTCCTGGGTGCGTCAATGGAGGAAGCCGGCTGGTTGAGGTCAACGCGGTGGCCCTGGCCGGCTGCCGGAGGGTATCACCGGCTCGTTGCGCCAATCTTTCTGTCCGCTAGTCGGTGCGTAGTAAAGGTACAGCTCCGAACACTCGGTTGAAATAGATGTTTGCTAGTGTTGGCATGAAAAAAAAAAAAGTGTTGGCCCAGTTGAGCCAAAACATAAATAAGAACACGTCAACGATTCTAAGAGTGTTAATATATCCTTCATTATTGATAAGAACAAAATTTTTGGTGAAAAATATCTCGCCACATGGCTCCTTTTATTAGATTTCGATGTAATGGCGATGCAGCTGACTGCCCCTGATCAAGCTGACGACGAGATCTCGCGCTTCGTTTACTTTTTTTTGTTCGAAGGTTAGCGGTGTCGCTTGATGGTGGATGGCTTGCTGGCAGCAGGCGCGCACTAATACACATCAGTCAGTCTACCTGGTAGCCAGCAGCATCGGAGGGCCATCTCCATCTGTGGTGCGACCTATGATATATCTGTGAAGCACAAGCCATCAAGACTCAAGAAGCAAGCAACACCATTCGAGGCTTGCTTGCTATCACCATCAGGAGGACCTGATTTTAGATGAAAATAAAAAAAACGTGAGATAATCATGCCTTGTCGTCCCAACGGCTAAACATTTTCAGTTGAAACTTTACTTTCATTTGAAATTGTTTAGAGGCCAAATTAATCAATACAAGATTGCTAATAAAGGTTAATATAAAATGGGGGATCGCGTCCTGTTTCTATTCCAGGAGTGAGTATTTTGTATACTGGCAGTAAACACACGAGAAAAAGCGCATGCGTGCGTGCAAAAGGCGCCTGCCTATATGATAAGATATACGATGATCCTATACGTGAGATCATATAGATCTGATTCTGGGATCGACAGAGTTGCATTGTCTTTGAGTATCATTCTCAAAGCTCGTTTGCCGTGTTTTTCAATTTTCATTTGTTATATATGGACAGCCCATTTCCTTCAATGTAACGCGTTAGATTAGCTTAAATGTTGACTATACTCCACCAGATTTTATTGTTTGAGTAAGAAATTAAACATACATGCACATACGTTAGGAACTATCAAACTGATGAGGCCGGACAAATAGCTGTCAGTGATCAATAAATAGTCTAGTTGCACTTTCTTCTATTTCAAAAATTCCCACAAGGAATACAGCGTAGACATGCATTTTTGCAGCAGCAGGCGTTGCTCGTGCTAATAGTTATATCATCCCATGCATGCTTAGCTTCTTCACGCGGCTTTTCACGCAATATATAGCTCCAGCTCCCTGCGACGACCAGACCGTGCATCAGCCTGGTTTTGTTAATAACCAGCCCCATAATTATGCACCTTCATGGCAAACTCGAGGCATAAGTATAAGGCTAGCTACGGCAGACGTACCCGTGTACGCACTTAGCTAACGCACCAAGTCGGCCGAGCGCGCGCCGGAGCAATGGACGCCACCGCCGCGGTGACAACAGGAGCGAAAGAGCGGGAGGGGAAGGAGAAGAACCACGGCGGCGATGCGGCGAAGAAGAAGGTGTCGCTCGTGGAGCTGTTCCAGTACGCCGACGCCGTGGACATGCTGCTGATGGTCGTCGGCTTCGTGGCGGCGCTGGCCAGCGGCTTGACGCGCAGCCGCTCATGACGGTCATTTTCGGCCAGCTCATCAATGCCTTCGGCGGCGCCACCACCGAAACCATACTCGACCGTGTGATCAAGGTGACACAGTCAGCTTTTCTTCCCCTCAATACAGAAATAGGAAGTTGTGATGGGCTCATGTTCGTTGTCTCGTTGTCGTTGGGCCTTTACAAGCTAATATCAAATAGTCCACCCATTATTACTTAGAATTGGACTGAATCAGATATCAGAATCACATTTTTTTGTCCCACATTCCACCTATAATTTCTCTGTCTGTTTGGATACTTCGTATTGGATTGAATCAGAATCACATTTCCTTATAGTCTGTTAGGATTCATCCAAAATTAGGACATGTTTTGATAGGCTAGTTACTACTAATTAGCTACAAACTAATCAAAATTAGCTAGGCTAATAGATGGACTAATTTTTTAGCCCAACTAGTTATTACTAAACTAGCTAGTTAATAACCACAACACATTTAATCTAATTTTTATCCTTAACCAGTACCTACCCAGGTGTATCATCAGTAACCCAAAGGTGATTCCAAGTGTTTGTTTGGATCCTCCGTTCTAAATTTTATTAGGCCCTCTAAAACTTCAGAGCCGAAGGTCCAAAATCTATGATTAGCTAAACTTTTACTCCTCCCTCACCTTCTTACTTAAAAGGGAACGTATCTAGTGCAAACTAACTTTCCATGAAAACTCGTGTAAACTACAGTAAAAAAAGTTCTCTAAATTCACCAAAAAATTCACAAATGTAGATGATATGATGATACACAACACTGCAAAATATCTTGTCGAAACTCGACTTTGTTTATTTTTATATCTCACAAACGAAATCGATTTTAGACAAGATATTTTTTTGGTTATGTATCATCATATCATCTATATGTGTGATGTTTTTAGTGAATTTAGATAACTTTTTTACCATGGTTTGCATGAATTTTCACAAAAAGTTAGTTTGCACTGGATACGTTCTCTACTTAAAATATGAGAACTACTATTCCAGTGAAAGCTCATCTTGCATAAGATTGATTCCATCTTCATCCCATACTCGCCTTTTATCCCCCGACACAGCGACCCGTTGCCGCCGAGCAGTTCTCCGCCGCCAGGCCGCTTTGCGACGGCGACGGCTTGCACCCGAGACGACGGGGCCGCGCGTGCGGTGAAACGGGTCAGTTGGCCGAGGCTGACGACAGGTCCCGTGCCGCCAGGCGGGGTGCAAGCGGGGAGCATTTACCTCAGCGAGGGCGTGCCGGTGTGGGGGTGAGCCAGAGCCACGACGCGCGGCCCGCGGCCCTGCGGCACGGCGATGACTGATGGAGCACATGCGCGCTTCGCCATGCCGCTGCGACGCGCTCCGCCGATGTCGCGGATATCGGGGGCGCGCGCTGGGGATCAGCGTCGGCGGCAATGCACTTGTTCGGCGTGCACGACGGCTACAGCGGCTCCGAGGTCCGGCCCGCTACGAGATTTCATTCCATTTGCTAACTATCCAAAAGAACTTCAGAAAATCAGTCGTACAATCCAAATCCATATACTTCCAAACAATTTTTTTTTGGCACATTCTAGCCAATTCAATTCATTTCAAAATCTGAACTACATAGAATAAAATTGCTAGAAAACAATCCAATTCAGGTCATAGGCTCATAGCCATAAGACAATGCTTTCATTGCGCTAAAAAAAAAAGACACTGCTTTCAGATACAAATCCAGTTGTATTAGTGTTGTATAACAAAGTTTGCATCTCACGAGGCTAACTTTTGGTTGTACGATCACCTTACTAAAAAATGGAGGCATTATACAAATCCAGTTATATTAGTGTTGTATAACAAAGTTTATTTTTCGTTCGTTTTCTATGGGGGCGTATAGTTCTCAGTTTCTCACTCATCCGGGAGCTGACCTTTACAAAGATAGAATAGGTGCCTTTACACGTTGCAGTGGATTAGTTAAAGATTGTAACTTATAGTTCCTACATATGAAATTAGTAGGCATATTTATTTTTATTAGACCAACAATTTCTTTATTAAAAAATTATTTTGTAATACAAAATCAATGTTATTAGATTTGTGATGAAACATACTTGCTTATGATTTTGATTTTGCATCATATAAATGACATTAATATAGTAATTATAGATTAAAGTCTAGCACTACAAGATATGCCTGCTAACAAACGGTATTTGCCTATTAGGCCCATACATGCTTCAGATAGTAATTCCATTGTTCCTCGGCCCTTTTTTCTCTCTTCAGGTGGTTCTGAACTTTGTCTGCCTGGGCATTGGAACAGGGGTTGCTGCCTTTCTTCGTAAGTCTGGATAGGCTTTTAACCTTCGAGTGTTCATATACATTTCCAACACAAACTGATACTTCTGCCGCTAATTGTTCACGATGACAAGATGATGATATAATAATAGCTTAAGTAAAACAAGCTCAAGTGTCAGCAGTTCGTGATATCGACAATCTGATACTGGACAGTCTGAAACAAGTTCTATTACTGTTGTTTAAGGCTTATGGTACTCGTATCAGTGTAAGAATTGAAGCCATTGTGTTGATTGTGCAGAGGTGTCATGCTGGACAATGACAGGAGAAAGGCAGGCAATGCGCATTCGATCTCTGTACCTCAAATCTGTCCTGAAACAAGATATAGCATTCTTTGATGTAGAAATGACAACTGGACAAGTGGTTTCAAGGATGTCTGGAGATACAGTGATAGTTCAGGATGCTATTGGTGAGAAGGTAATACCTCTGCAACAAGTAAAATAAAGAGGACGAGCAGAAATCTGTCCATTATTATTTGAATGAAGCTCCTGTCTAACCTGGGTTCTAAGCGTGATGTCCATTATTATTTTATCGGCATCTTGTATCAGAAGCTCTGCATAATTTGACTACAAAATCTTACAGGTTGGCAAATTTCTACAACTTACTGCTAACTTCATTGGCGGTTTCGTCGTTGCGTTCGTGAAAGGTTGGCTTCTATCTCTTGTGATGTTGTCATGCATACCTCCAGTGGTCGTTGCTGGTGGGGCTGTCTCAAAAATGTTGTCCAAAATATCGAGTAAGGGGCAAACATCATACAGCGATGCAAGCAATGTTGTCCAACAGACAATCGGGGCCATAAGAACTGTAAGTTGAGTGCACTCGGTGATCCAGTGATTTGAAAAAATAATGCTAGTATCAGAAAGATCTGTACATCTCACTGTGTTTCTTGTGGACACACAGGTCATCTCATTTAATGGTGAGAGGCAGGCCATTGCGTTGTACAATAAGTTCATACACAAGGCATACAAGGCTGCTGTCCAGGAAGGAATTACAAATGGCTTTGGCAGGGGTTCCGTCTTCTTCATATTCTTTGCTAGCTATGGTTTAGCAATATGGTATGGCGGAAAATTGATTCTTAACAAAGGATACTCTGGAGGAGGCATCGTTAGCATCTTGTTTGCTGTCATGATTGGGGCATTGTGAGTCTCTTTTCATTGAAACATGGAAGATGTACCTTCTATTATATTCTCATGCTCACTGCAGCATAGTTGACTGTATCCATTGATCTCAAGTTGTTTGTGTTAGGTCATTAGGACATGCAACCCCCTGCATTGCAGCCTTTGCAGCAGGACAGTCTGCGGCTTACAGATTGTTCACGACAATTAAGAGGAAACCTGAGATTGATCCAGATGACTCAACTGGTGGTAAGCAGTTAGAGGACATGAGGGGTGACGTTGACCTCAAGGATGTGTATTTCAGCTACCCAGCCAGGCCAGAACAACTGATATTCGATGGATTCACATTACATGTTCCGGGCGGTACCACGATGGCAATAATTGGGGAGAGTGGAAGTGGCAAGTCAACTGTGATCAGTCTTGTAGAAAGATTTTATGATCCACAGGCTGGTGAGGTCTTGATCGATGGGATTAACATCAAGAGTTTACAGCTTGGTTGGATAAGAGGAAGATTGGTCTTGTTAGTCAAGAGCCATTGCTCTTAATGACTTCAATCAAAGATAACATCACATATGGAAAAGAGGACGCGAAAATCGAAGAGATTAAAAGAGCAGCTGAGCTTGCTAATGCAGCAAATTTCATTGACCAATTGCCTAATGTGAAAAAACCCAACAAATCAACTTCTATATTCTACATCTTCTGTCTGACAAAAGTGCTGACATTTTCTTTTTCCCCTCTCATACCAGGGCTATGACACATTGGTTGGTCAGTGTGGTGCTCAGCTCTCTGGGGGGCAAAAGCAAAGGATCGCTATTGCCCGAGCAATCGTTAGAAATCCCAAAATCCTTTTGCTAGATGAGGCTACCAGTGCACTGGATGTGAATCAGAGCGAATCGTTCAGGAGGCACTGAATAGGATCGTGGTGGGCAGAACAACCCTTGTGGTTGCACATCGTTTGAGTACTGTAAGGAATGCTGACTGCATATCAGTCGTTCAACAAGGCAAAATTATCGAACAAGGTTTGGACCCCTTTCCCATAAGTTTATGTCCATTTATTACATGCTTGACATGTTTAACTTGATTCATCATATTTTTGCACGCATGGATACACAGGTGCTCATGATGAATTACTAATGAACCTGGACGGTGCTTATTCTCAACTTATTCGGATACAAGAAAGCCCAAAAGAAACAGATCAAAAATTAGATCGCCACATATCTGACAAAAGTAGAAGCCTCACATCATCAGAATTGATAGGCAGAAGTTCAGTAGGGAACAGTAGCCGGCACTCTTTCACTTTGCCCTTTGGCTTGCCTGGCTCAGTAGTTGAATTGTGCGAAGGCAATGATACAAATGATAATGAGAAAGACAAGTCTGGTGACAGTGAGGTCCCAAAGCAATCTCCTCTTGGACGACTAGCTAATCTAAACAAGCCAGAGCTACCAGTTATTTTGTTGGGGTCACTTGCTGCAGCAATTCATGGAATGCTTTTACCAGTTTCTGGTGTAATAATTTCAAATGCTATCATAACTTTCTTCGAGCCAGCAGACAAACTAAAAAATGATTCTCAGTTTTGGGGATTGATCTGTGTTGTGCTGGGTATCGTGTCAATAATATCAATACCAGTGGAGTATTTCTTATTTGGAATAGCTGGAGGGAAGTTGATCGAGCGTGTTCGTGCCTTGTCATTTCGTAGCATTGTGCACCAAGATGTAGCTTGGTTTGACAACCCAAAAAATTCCAGGTTGGTTTCCATCCCAATGTTCTTTTTTTTTTTTTCTTTTTACAGTAATTATGATTGTGAGGTTTTAGACATGGGTACTGATGGTCAATTACATCTTACAGTGGAGCACTAGGTACAAGGTTATCAGTTGATGCTTTGAATGTTCGACGTCTAGTGGGTGATAGCTTGGCCTTGGCAGCTGAGGTCACTTCGACACTTCTAACAGGATTTGTCATTGCTATGATAGCAGATTGGAGGCTCTGTTTAATCATTATCTGTGTAATTCCACTGGTGGGTCTTCAAGGTTATGCACAAATAAGGTTCTTGAAGGGGTTCAGTGAAGATGCCAAGGTAGTCATTATTAAATCTGGGTGTTTTTTTAAGAATATACTTTTGGAAACAATTACTGAACAATACATATGCATAATTTTCTAATTATCAAGGTAAAGTTTGGTCTTATAAAGTTTATGATGTATGGTTGAGTAGAATACATATGCATCCTCTGTTGGTTTAACACAAATATGAAAGTCACAATGTATGGACCTATTTGACAAAGCTCCCAGAGCAACTTCAAGGTTGAATCCAGGAAAGAGCTCTGTCAAACAGTTTTCTAGTGAGAAGTAATTCTATACTAATTCGTTGAAATGAATCAAGGGGTTGGGAGCTGAAAATTTTAATGTTTCCTGATTCACTCCACACAGAGTCACAGTATGCATAGAGTATTCTAGAGAATCATGGAGAAATAAGAATCTTGAGTAGGAGTTCTACCAAACATGCCCATATATTTGGACACTTATTTTCACACCATACTAAGTTATGACAATTGGTTGATGATTCTGCAGTTATTATATGAAGATGCAAGTCAAATGGCCATGGACGCAGTCACTAGCATCAGGACTGTAGCTTCCTTTTGTGGTGAAAAAAGAGTGATGGCAATATACAATAAAAAATGTGAAGCTTCAAAGAATCAAGGGATTAGAACAGGAATGGTTGCAGGCCTAGGTTTTGGCTTCTCATACTTGATGCTGAATCTTACATATGGTCTTTGTTTCTATGTTGGGGCACAATTTATACGTCATGAAATATCTACTTTTAGTGCTGTTTTTAAGGTAAAATGCATTATTTAAAAAGTATTTTTACTTTTCTTTTCTCAAACACGCAGGAGAACAGTGTTTTTTTTACCTTTAGATTAGAATTTCACTTCTTGTATTCTTCATTAATTATATTTTCATAGTATACCTATTTGATGTCATAAATCTTTATATTTCTCTTTGATTTTTGTCAAACTTGAAATCCTCTAAGAAGTTGGAGTGACTTATAATTTGGAACGGATGGAGTAGATTATATGGACCCATCCAGATATGCAATTTCACAGTTTGAGGATCTAGGTGAAAATCGCATGATAGTTTAGGGACCACCCTATAATAAGTTATGGGACCATATATCGGTTCCACGCTGAGGCGGTGTTGGTTGCTTACTTAAATAGTTAGGGGGATAGATATACAATTCCATAGTTTGGGATCAAAATGAGAATGACATAATAATTTTTGGGTAATTTATACTCTAATACTCATGTGGTTATGTCTTGTAGGTTTTCTTTGCATTGATGCTGTCAACAGTTGGAATATCTGAAACAAGTGCATTGGCTTCTGATTCCAAAAGGGCCAAGGAGTCAACTACATCCATATTTGCTTTGCTAGACCATAAGTCAAAAATTGACTCAGGTAGCGACGAAGGTTTGGTATTAGAAGAGGTCAGGGGTGACATCGATTTCCAACATGTCAGCTTCAAGTATCCAAGCCGCCCTGATGTTCAAATCTTCAGCGATTTTACACTGCATATTCCCTCTGGAAAGGTTAGCCTATTTATATCCCTCTGCAATATCGTAATTTCTACTATAATACAATAATGTCTTACATTATGGTTTCAATAATGTCTTGCTCACATTATGGTTTCATGCAGACTGTTGCGCTTGTTGGGGAGAGTGGCAGCGGCAAGTCCACGGTAATTGCTCTGTTAGAGCAATTCTATAGACCTGATTCAGGTACCATCCTACTAGATGGAATGGACATTAAGAAATTAAAGATAGATTGGCTGAGGGATCAGATGGGACTGGTGAGCCAAGAGCCTGTGCTATTCAATGACACGATCCGTGCCAACATAGCCTACAGGAAGCACGGGGAAGAGGTCATGGAAGAGGAGCTCATCAAGGTCGCAAAGCTAGTCGATGCACATGAGTTCATATCAAGTCTTCCGCAGGGGTATGACACCAGCGTTGGGGAAAGAGGGGGCAGCTATCTGGCGGCCAGAAGCAGCGAGTAGCTATCGCAAGAGCTATACTGAAAGATCCTAAGATACTGCTGCTTGATGAGGCAACAAGCGCCCTGGATACTGAGTCTGAACGCACTGTGCAGGATGCCTTGGATCATGTGATGGTTGGCAGGACCACGGTTATCGTGGCGCACCGTCTATCGACGATCAGAGGTGCTGACGTCATTGCAGTTCTCAAAGATGGCATGATAGTGGAGAGAGGAAGACATGAGGCGCTGATCAACATGAAAGATGGATTCTACGCTTCGCTTGTCGAACTTCGTTCAGCCACACCATTATAGGATCTAACATCAGAGGCTTTGCTCGTAATGACAGGGCATTGTGTTGTGTATCCTCCTTGCCTCTTCTCTTCGCAGCTATGGTTCAAGCTCGCTATGGATTCTCTTGGGTGTAAAGAATAAATCAAGAAGTGAACTTCTTTTTTTTTCGCTGTATTTACCATTTAGTATTCATTGCCAGTGTTTGTTAAGACTTTGTAATGCACACTGTAGCATAGATACGCAAATAATGGCATGAATATGCATTTATTATTGCTACTACGTGAACGATGACTTGCTAGCACTGCAATTTTTCTTAGGTTGATTTCGAGTGAACAATGAGTCGATTGCGCAGCTTCATTTTACCTTAAAACACTGTAGCTTAGCCTCTAATCTACCATTGATCAACAGGTTAAGCCCTAATTCTTCATTATTTAGCCCCCCCGGTGATGATCCCGGATCCGCCCCTGAAAGCGCATGCTTGACAGCTTGAGCAAGGGTGAGACTCGGTGTCACTCACTAGGTAAACGATGACGTTTCAGCTTTTTTTAGGTGTATAGATATTTTCTTAAGAAAAAACATATATGTTACTACAATATAGGCCTCCAATTTTCAAAACACATGCTATAGCACAGGACACCTAGCCCGGCAGACGGCGGCAGTCCAATAGATGATGACCCACTGGCCCACGTTTTTCCAGGGAACAAATGTACGCCACCGCCCGTCGTGTAACCCCCACCACGTCCTTTCCAACATACCAATCCACACCACCCACGTCAATTGCGTTTCCACTCGTCCACCAGCGCGGCCAGTGTGACCTCCGACTCACCGCCTTTGCTCAGCGCGTCCTTGGCCTGCCGCATGGCCTCCAGCGTGCGCTCCCGGAGCATCCTCCCACCATCGGAGTCCATGAGCCATCGCACCTTGGCAGCGACCTCCTCCGCCGCCACGAGGCCATCGTCTCTGTCGTACCCTTCCACGGCCACGGCCAGCCGCATCTCCTTCTCCAGGAACACCCGGTTGAGCCGCTGCTCCGCGTAGAGCGGCCACGCCACCATGGGCACGCCCGCCATCACCGCCTCCAGGACCGAGTTCCAGCCGCAGTGCGTCACGAAGCCGCCCACGGACGCGTGCGCCAGCACGTCCCGCTGCGGCGCCCACGACCTGACGACGAGGCCCCTGTCCTTGGTCCGCGCCAGGAACCCCTCCGGGAGGAGCGCCTCCAGGTCCGGCTCCGGCGGCTTCTCGAACTTCTTCGCCGGGTCGTCGCTGGGCGGCGCCCGGACCACCCACAGGAACCGCTGCCCGCTGGCCTCCAGCCCGGCCGCCACCTCCCTGATCTGCTCCGCGCTGAACCGCCCGATGCTGCCGAAGCAGAGGAACACCACGCTGGCCCTGGGCTGCGCGTCCAGCCACGCCAGGCACTCCTCGCCGCCCTTGCCCAGCACCTCCTCCGACTTGATGAGCGGCCCGATGCAGTAGACGGGCGGCGTCGGGAGGCCGGGGGGCGTGCAGTGGCCCGCGGCCACGGTCTCGACGGCGCGCTGCTCCAGCGAGCGGAACGTGTTCACGATGATGCCCTGGGAGCGGCAGAGGTCGGTGAAACACTTTAGGAAGCCGTCGTAGGCCGCGTCGTCGCGCTCCATGATTGGCATGATGGAGTGCGTCGCCGAGAACGGCGGGATGCCCGGCACGTGCACGGGCTCCTCCCCCATGTCCTGGAAGCTCGCCGTGGTCCGCCCGTGGAGCACCGGGAGGTACAGGAAGAAGGCCAGGACCTCGGCGCCCGAGGTGAAGAAGAAGTAGGCGGGCACGCCCAGCTCCTCCGCCACGTCCAGCGCGATGCTGCAGAAGAAGTCGACGACGAGCACGGCCGGGGACGCCGCGGCCAGGAACTCGCGGAGGTGCGGGTTGGAGACGCGGAGGAGCTCGAAGGTGAGCGCCTCGTGGTGCTTGGACTTGACGGGCGGGAGGCGCTCCACCTTGGGCAGGCGGTGGAAGGAGATGGACGGGTTGGCCGCGGAGACGCCGGCCAGGAAAGGCCCCGTGGCGCCCGTGTTGTAGGGCGGCTCGACGACGACGATTGTGACGGGCAGTCCCCGCGCGCCGAGGATCTTGCCAAGCTCGATCATGGAGACCAGGTGGCCCATCCCTGGCGACGGGTACAGCACCACCGGTCGCTGGGCGATCCCCGTCGCGGCGGCGGTGGCCTCCATTTCCCCACAGAAGGATTGCTTGCGTTGGCTAGTGGAGGCTCTGTCGTAAGAGCTGACAACTAAAATGGAATGAGTACGTTTGCCGTGAGAACTGAGTGGAGGGCCCTGTCGTGACGCTTTATTATAGAGGCGCGAGGACTTTTCTGGTGGCAAGTCCACGTTTGGTTTGGCTGCCTACTGATATTCTTTTAGGGGTTGTATATGTTTTTGTTGAAATTTTGCACTACTCCATTGAGAATTGGATGAGCCAATAACTTTTTTTGTCTTTTATAATACAAAGTGACAAGAGCATGAAAGAGATTTAAGAATATGTTTTCTTGGCTAAAAATAAATCACTTATTTTATTTTATTTTATTTGTCTTTTGGCCTCGTACTAAGGTGGATCTCGAAAGATAGAACAAAAAAAAACTCAGTTTTCCCCATGAATCTAGGATCATGGAACTAATGGGGCTATTTGGTGATTATAGTACAGCTCTAGTCCATAATCAGCTTATATTTAATCTACTTTTAGAAGGTAGGCTAGTTTTTGGCTAGTTTTAGCCCTGCGATCACATACACCACATATATTCACTTTTATAACAATATTGATGCACATCTTATCCCTATTCATATGAGTATATCTGAAGAACTAAACTAGACTGATACAACATTATTGTTAATTGACACATCACATACAACTAAAAAGAATTCAAACACCCCCTCTTAAAGCCAAAAGTATAGGAAATTAACTACCAGACTATTTAGATTCTGTGAATCTATGTTCTAAAGTATGGCGGACTAAAGTTGAGGACTAAAACTTTAGCTCACTTTTGTGATCTAAAGTTTTATGGTGTTAACAAAACTTTAGATGGGACTTTAGACTGTTTAGAGTCTCAAGAGCTAAAGTGGTCTAAAACTAAATATTTAGATCATGGTATGTAAACATGGCCTAACTGAGCTTCATTTAATTCACTCGCTATTGATAATTTGGAGCTCGTTTAATACAACTCTGTTTCACTGGTAGATCATTTTTAAGCTTTGGTTTCACAAGCAACTCAACTGCTGGAGCTATATTTGTTTTAATAAATATTTGGCTGATAGATTCTCATTATGGATAAAAATGGTAAAATATCTATAATACCCTTATCTTTTTTATCTTATCTTATTTTATTTCAATCTTTCCTCTGTGTATTTCCTCTTATGCTTTAGTCACCATCTATTTCTCTGACTTCACTCTGCATCCGATAGCCACTGATTTGTCCTTTGCGCTTATCCCACGCCGCCCTACCCTCCCTCGTTGGGGACTCTTGACTCTACCCTACCCCAACCCAATTACTCACCCTTGCGACTCAACCCTTGCATCATGCCTGCCACTCCGTCATCCGCGTTCATCGCGTCCCACATGCATGGATGAGGGCTTCACACTGCGACTTCGCCCCGCCACCATGACTCCACACCACCACGCGCGGAAGCCTCCACCCACCACATCCCGGCCACATGGATGAGGGGCGACAGTTCAAGAAAAACTCGCATGCCAAATGAAGGAGCAAAGCAAAACCAGATTTTTGGACTTCCTCGAAAATCTCCTGTTTTAGAGAGCATGGTGAGCACGGTTTGTAAAGGAGTGGACATTTTCTACCCTATTTGGTACATGGAGCCGTACTTCCCCCCCTGGATCGAAGCAGCTCTAGGAGAGCTACCTAAGGGCACCCGCAACGCAGGTAGACTACACTAGTAGGCTTAGAAAAAAAATTATGTTTCATGTAAGAGAGCTACCACAAAAGCTAATATTTCTCCAGCCCATGCACACTATCTTCTTTCCCTTTCATCATACCACTATCCATGGTCCCTATCTCTGTTCTTAAAATCAATTCCCATGCATTTCTCAATCTGCAGTAGTCCTGAGCAACTTAACTACTTCGTCACCACAAGACTATCCTGGTTCGCTGCTTTGCATTTGTGTTAAATGAAGCCATAGGCATTTCTACAAGAGCTTTAATATGAAGTTTTGGTGCTGATGTGAACCTCGGAGCTGCATGACGCCCTGTAGCATTGGGGAAGACCTAGTAGACCCTTCATATAATTGATTTATTTAGAGCATCTCCAGTGGGGGCTCCTACTTAGGCCCCTAGCCTAAATTATAGGAGTTTAGGCAAAAAACCAACTCCAGTGGAACTCCTAGATTGGCTCCTATTTTTCATGTCCCTTCAAATTATAGTTTCAGCCCCCTAGATCCGGCCCCCCATCCGTGGGTCCCACGCCACTTTTTCCCCTGGTGCTTTGGGGCGCCGGCGAGCAAGGCCAGCACGAGGAGGCCCGGCGATGACCAAGCCCGCGCCTCGCCTCTCGTCGGCATCATCTTCTTGCCCGCCGCCGGATCCACCACGCCGCCACCCGGCTACCGCGGCCGGTCTCCTGCTGCCTCTCGACGGCCTCATCACCGGAGGGCCGTGTGGCCGGGCCGAGGAGGGCGCGCCAAGGCGCGCGGAGAGGGCCGCCATCCGCCGCGGCCTCGCTCCGCTGCGCGACCTGGCGCGCGCAGCGCGGGCCGCCGCTGGCTGCGGACCCGCCCGGCGCCACCATCGCGTCGGCGTGCGTCCCGAGCCTCTCACGCAAACCTTGAGCGCCCGGCGCCAGCAAAGCCAGCGGCGCTGGCGTGCCACCCTGGCGGCGCTTCCACAGCGCGGCGAGCGGCGGGCGGAAACCCCGCGCCCGCCCGACCGCCGCCACCGCCCAGCGCGCCACCTTGAGGCGCGCGCGCGGCAGCCCAGCGCGGTAGCTCCTCCGCGCCCCGATGTCCGGATCTTTGTAGCGCGCCGTGTCGGGATCGCACCTTCCCGGGAGCGGCCGCCGCACCCTCGGGGGCGTTAGCCAGCATGCGAGGCACGGCGGGCGCGCCGCGAGAGGTGGTCGATGCCGCCCAGCGATGGTGGCGTACACCTCGGCGGCGTCAACGCGGGGCGCAGTACACGCGGCTGGTGCCGCCCACCACGCCATCCCCACGGGAAGCTCCGGCCGTTGGCGTGGAACATGGGCGGCGTCCACAGGTACGTCGGCTTCTGGCGGGACCGCCCACGCGAACTCCAGGAGGCCCTTCTCGAGAAGCGCCTCGTGCGTCAGTGATCCGGGCGGGCGGCGGGGAGCCCCCCTCGTGCGGATCCTCGGCGTGGATGACCGTGCCGGGTGCCCGGCGGGAGGCGCCTTCAGCCGCGTCGGCTGATGAGCTGGAGCAACAACGGTCGACGAAGACGAGCTTGGATCCCGAGTGGCGGAGCAGGACGGCGACGCGGCGCGCGTCCAGGTGCGTGTTGATGTTGTTGAGCACGGCGCCGCTGGAGTTGGGCTCTAATTTTAGTCCTCAAATTTTGTAGGCAGGTTTTAAAGTGGAGAAATTGGGGCCTGATTTAGGGCCTGTGGCTGAAGTTGCTCTTAGGTGGCTGGTGAAAAGGATCTGAGCTACCCTGCGAAAAGAGAGGAGCACACGTTTCGTCGGTCTAACAGTGTTCCTACTGTCATGGACGTGTAACACGATGACCCAAACTGCGCCTGCCACATGTGAAAGGTGGTGGTCTGTCAAAAAAGACATGTGAAAGGTGGAACTACATATAGAATGCCAATTTCGTAACGCCACTCGGCTTTAAACATTAGACGACGAACGACCGACGGACGTACATGCCGAAATACTCCAATGGCTAGCCAGCTGCGGGCCGGCGGCGGGTCGTGCTCACTGTGTGGAGCTCCAGCGAGAACGATGTGGCAACGTCATCGATGACAAAATGGGATCCGGCTCTGAGCATCAGCATTGCACTGCCCGATTGTCATCTTTCCCCCATCCCTAGCTTCAACAGCAATATTCGTATCGGCCGGGTAGTTGGCGATGCTATATACGTTGAACCGGGACGAAAAAAGAGCGTTCTTGTGTTTTTTCGGGTGGTGCGTTATTATGTCATTGCTGTGCTCATTCGGTAATATATAAAATCCTTTACCGTGATGACGACGTGCATAATAATAATAATAATAATAATAATAATAATAATAATAATTTTATTATACATGTGCTATTCTACACCCTAGGTGTAGAATAATATTCTACACCCAAATACTGAATTCTCGGTACTATTCAAGATTTGCGTGTCGGTATTTCTCGGTAGATTCGTATAATCGACGAATCTCGACACCTACTAAAAAAATACTGAACTTGATTCAGTATTGTTCAAGATTTACTAGCCAAGATTGGTCAAGATTAGCTACTGAATGTAGAATAATATTCTACACCTAGAGTGTCGAATAAGCGCTACCGAATTTATTATTATTATTATTATTATTATTATTATTATTATTATTATTATTATTAGTTTCTACATCCGCCTTTCCACGTCGTTCATGTCGGGGAACGGAAACTTGACCCAAATTTCCGTTTCCACGTTTCGAAACGTTTTCATTTTAGAAATACAAATGTTTACGTTTTCTACGTGTAAAATTACACCCAAGTTTCTGTTTCCGTTCACGTTCAAAAAACGGGAACAGAAACATGGCTGCTAAGGAGCAAATACCACCAAAGAGGCAAAGACTACGAGATAGTTTAGCATGACTTTGAGCGGATGAAAGAGTTTGTGCACATCTGGGGCCTCTTGTCCAGCTTAGATTACACGGCTGTCGCCTGGGCTATAGACAAGCTCGGGCCTCTTGTCCAGCTCAGTCTCCAGTTGTGCACGCGAGCTGGCCGGCACTTCATACTCATGCAAAACTTAGGTGATTTGAGGAATTCGGTGACTCATGTTCATGATTTTTGCCAAAATCACATGAATTTATAAGTGAAACAAATCATGTGATCTAATTAATTGCTTTTCTCACTCACATAATATGACCGCTCAAGTCCATGTTGAAGGGCTCCATCACACGAATTCGATGGGCACCACATGGTATAGGCCAAAAGATTTCTATATGAATATGAATATATTATTATAATATGCACGTCATCACGATAAATCATGTGCAGTGCGGTACCAGAGATTACATATCAGGTATATATTTAAATGTAAAAAAGGTATGAGCATTGAAATCTGCACGCTAAACTGAATTCTAAAATTAAATACAAAAGAATCCTATCACCTTGTGCGCACACCAATCGGTGAACGATGCGGCCATACCAACTTCACAAGTGATAAAACTACATATGTCACTAATGTATATAAAAATTTAGAGGTTATTTTCAATTTCTTTTGCACGGGTAGAGGTGGATAATTTAGATATAAAATTAGATAATATACTTTATGTATTTTTCATCATGGCAGAGGTAGGTAATTATTTAATATTATAATAGGTCCAATGGCTATTATCACCAACAATGGTTGGAGTCTGGCTAATTAAAAGCTAGATTTTTCTGATTATTGTGAGATGTTCTAGGATTTATCTTTTCTTTATCGTGTTTAATTAGTGAGAATTAACGCAGTGGCTCATTGGGGTTTCTAATTAGTAATAAAATATAAGATTTTAGATACAAATCAATATCCAAATATACCTTAAAAGACTTTGTTGGATTATAATATGTCTTATCCAAGCGGAAGAAACGGAAATAATCGGTTTCAAGAAAGATATGAAACACTTCGTTGACAAAATAATATAATGTTGTTTCTTCTCTCTCCTTTGTTCCTCTTTGAGAACTACTAGGTTTGTTCTAAAAATATATGAATATCGTTTTTCAAGCAATCAACTGCTTATGACTCGGTTTGTAAGAAATAACTAGATGGCTCCCCACGCTTTGTTGCGGAATCTTTAGAATATTATTTCAGAAATGCAAATTAGAACTTGCTCAAGCCATATATCTGTCGTGGATTCTATTTGACAACTGGTTGAAGAAATAGCATTGGTATACTAAATTCATTAAAATGCGAGAGGTTAAAAAATTAGAACAAATAAAGATTGATACAGAGAAATAATGGGGGATCATAGTAGCCTGTAAAGTTGCAACACCACTCTAAACTTGAACATGTGCTTTGAACAACAAACAATCAGCTGAAAAGCTAACAGTATTTTCTTCTCACAGAAAATCAGTTGTTTTTACAGTGTTTGTTTTGGCTTATCAGCCGGTTTATAAGTCCTGCCAAACAAACTCAATATATACTTCTTTGTCGGCTCCCATCTAATCCTGAATTGACATAGAAAATGGATCCAGTGCATCGAGCATGCCCCTGAGAAGGTTGGTTTTATATATATTGTGATTTATTAAGTAAGCAAGCCTATGAAAGGAGAAGACAAGAGCAACTTTGCCAGCCATGACAGCTTTGGTGAACTGCCACCTCGACGTCTTGAGTTGACGACAACATCCTAGGATCCAGGATCGGAGATGATGATTGGGATCACAGGGTTGCCTCTTTGTTTTATAGAGCAAAATGTGGAACATGCGATGAATTGGTGGAGGGGTGGCACCATTAACATGAGCTCTTTGGTGCATTGAGTGGGAGTTGGAAAAGACTAATTAAGTTTGACACATGCAACTATATATACCCGGACTTGATGAAAGCTCTGGAGCTAATGTGGAATCAACGTCTCTTAATCCTTCATATGCTCACACCGCATTGATTTAAAAGCTTGGATGGAAACTGACAAACAAATCGCGCACACTGCATTGAATTAAATGCTTGCATGAAAACTGACGAAGTGCATGGGCAGTTGCTTGCATCCTTTGAGTGACAGAGTGAGGGGTAGGGTATATGACAACCGAAGGGTTAGGATTAGACATGGCTTATGATCAAATGGACATGGTTTTATGGATGACGTGGCTCAATGTGGTTGCAGCTTTATAGTAATCAATTATTGCTAGTGGTCTTCATCTATATAAACTATTATATATAGATATAGACATCCATATTTGTATCTTTAAATACAATATATATGTTATAAAACATTCATAATTAATATAACAAATACTTAATGCACATTATAAATATTATTTTTATGTATACTTAATTAAACTTGAGATCGGTCAAAAATAAGATTTATTATATTTACATTTTGGGACGGCGAATTGGTGAGTCTGGCTAGCACGGCATCAACTATCGGGCCTTCTAGGCCGTGTAACAACACAGCACGACGGTTTGCACCTCGGTTGTCTGGGGCCGTGGAATCGTGGATGGGCTTGATTCGGCCCGACCATAGAACGACGAGTCGACAACCAAACTGAGAAATGGTCTGAACTATAAAGAACATGGTCCCACGATCAACCAAGAGAAACAAGTATGCATAATTGCATATATTGCCTGTACTTATTGCATATCTCTCCCACTCAAACTCACAACTCACAAAGCTTGAGCAGCTGGGGAGCTTGCTTCTTGCTCCCCAAAAAACTGCAACTCGATCGAGTTTCGTTCTCTTCAACCAAAAAGTCATCCCGGCCCGAAAGTTTCCATGCACCGATGTATGTGTACGAATAGGAGCAATTAGCTGGAATTAAAATCTCAGCTGAACGCAAAAGGATCAGGCAAGACAACTCGTGAAATGTACAGAAGTGTTGAAATTCTCCGAACGCAACTCTTGTGATCTGATGGGCGCGCACGGGGTTAATGGTGAAGGCGGCGGCGCGGACCAGGATCCGCTCCTGCTGCTGGATGCGCGGACCGTGGTCCGCAGGTAGTTGACGGCGCGCGCACCCACCTCAGTAGTCAGGAACTCAGGATCCTCATCCTCCAACTCCACCTCCTGCAGTTTGTGCACGAGGTTGTTCACGAGCTCCGCGAAGACTGCTACGAGCGCCGCCATCACCTCTCCTTCGGGCTTCGGCTCCTACTTGTCGATCGGGCTCCGGCTCCGGGATCACGGCCGGCTGCTGCTCCTCCTCCCTGCTACGGTGGCGCGCGGCGGAGGCGGCGTCGAGAAGCGCGTCCGCGAGGCGGCACCGTTGGTGGCGAACGAGGTCGAGGAAGCGCTGCACGGTGTCTACATCGACGATGCGGTCGTCGAGGTTGTCGCGGTGGGCTGATGGGGTCCACCTTCACCTATTCTGTTCACCACTGGCGTCCGATTCTCGGCGTTGGGGCTTTGGGTTAGGGTTTTTAGAAAGTTGCATCAGGCATTGATTGTACAAGGCTGCAGGGATGACAGTGCCTCGGGGGTTAGGAGGGTTGCAACTTTTTATAAGTACTTACTCCATCCTAATCACACTATAAAAGAGCGAGTTTTTTTAGGGAGCTCTCCTTCTATAATAACTGTTTGATCTTGATGCCATGCTATATGATCTTTCCGTCGTTCGAGATCTTACTCTCCCTCTCTAATTACCGTTTGATCTCGACAGCATGTTATATGAACCGTCCATCTATAAGATCTTACATGTATCCAACTTGAAATCCCTAACCGGCCAAACTCACGTAACCAAGCGATTCCCGGATACAAAATCCGGTGACCGTGTCCAACATGGAATCTCCTGTCTCCTCCATCGCAGTCGCAGCAGGAAGAAAGAGGCCTTGAAGAACGGGAGCAGCTTCTTGAAGAGTTATGGGCGGTGGCACAAAGCCGCACGGCGGCCGGGCGGGTGGTGGATGGGGTTGTTGGCTTCTTTGGCGAATACACCGGCGTGGACGGCGCCGTGGGCATCGAAGGTGGAGTGTTCGCCGGCGTCGAAGGAGGCTTGTGCTCCAGCACTGGCCCGGACACAAGCGGCGGTTTGTGTTCAGGAACTTCTACAGCCCGTGGCTTTGATGACAGACTGCAGTGAATGGCAGGTGAGGGATAACCACAGGCGTGTAGGTTCCTACGTGATCGTGATGCATAATGCTGTGGAAGAAAAAGCTGAAGCGCACTTTGGCGATCCGTGACGAGCGGTCACTAGTACTGAAAAAAGATTTGTACAGGCGGTTCTAGAGGCCATTTCACCGGGCGTTTTGGCCCGCCGCGCAGTGCAGAGGCCGATGAAAATGTTGCATTTTCACCGGCGGTTGCTTAAAACCACTGTGGAAATACATTTTCACAGGCGGTTCACATAAGCAACCGCCCGGTGAAAATTGCATTTTCATCTGGCGGTTCCCATAAGGAACCGCCCGGTGGAAATGGCATTTCCACCGGCGGTTTCATTAGGTGAACCGCTTTGTATTAATGTTTTTCCCGCCCAAATTCATTTGAATTTTTAATTTTTTCAGTTGGCCCCCTCTCCGTCCCCCTTCCTCCCTCCTCCTCTGTCCCTCTCTGTCCCTCCTCTTTCCCCCCCCCCCCTCCTCTCTCCCCCTCATCTTCCTCCCTTCTCCCCTCCTCATCTTTCTCTCTTACTATGATCAATACAAAGACTATTTGATTATGACAAATACATCAAGAAAAAGTAATTATACCATACAATACTTATATACATATATACATCATTAACAATTTAATTACATCATACATTGTTTACATCAAAGTTGTTTTGTGGCCACCATGTGATAATAAAATTTATATTGGAGAGGAATCTAATAATCATTTCGACTTAATTTCGGGCGCTAATGTCCCTTAGCGCTCAAACTCTACCCTCGCTAAGGCGCTTTCCGGTGGTGATATTTTCCCTCTCAGAGGAATAATTTCTCTCATGATAAATGAGCGCAGATCCTCAATTATTCCGTCTGAGTTAGGTCGTCGAAGGTTTTTGACTCCGCTTCTTGATACGCTGAAAAAGAAGTTTGTAAGCATTATATATATATTTCCATGTGTCTAAGTAAATTTGCATTGTTAATGATATAAATACAAACGTTACTATTAGTGGTACCTTATTAGGGTTCCCGATGTACCGTCCGGCCGTTCTCATGAACTTCACGTGTAGAATCCAAAGCAAATGAACCGATTGGTTGCTTGTGGCACTACATAAATTGCATAGAGTTATTTACTTGTAATAACATCTTATATATGTAACATGCATGATATTGATTAATAAATTTACGTACCGGCCATTTGTAAAAAAATCTTATTTCCTCCCCCGCCATGGACTGGTCAAACACTCCACCTCTTAGTTTATAGAATCTCCAACATCTATGATCTCAAAAAGAATCAGTTAGCAGCAATCTTAAACTCTCATCGATTAAAAGATGCATGCTACATTTTGTCAGCTTACCGTTCTACTATGCTTTGGAATTTTGCATATCTTTGAGGTGGGTAGTCGGCGGAGTCAAAGACCAAACCCTTCCATCCCTAGGATAAATGAAGAAGCATATCCAATTGGTCGCCGCGCACGATTGAAACCGAGTTGTTATGCATTTATATAAACCGATACTTAAGCTGATGTATGTATATGAACCCATACTTATCTAAAGTTATAAGGGGCAACTACGCATTCCCTGTGTTTGTACTGGAGCAATGCATTGCCTATATAGGTGGCGTATCTAGTCTCATGATCCTTCTCCAGATCTTTGATTCTCCTTTCTTTGTCTTTCTTTGATAACCCCTTCAATTTGTCGTTGTCGTCACCAATTCGGAAGGTGTGCTCATTCTCGCATATTTTTTTCGGGCTTAGGTACCCAAATCCGTTTGAATTCATTCTTGTTTGGTCCGGGACCGTACACGAACTCGTCTTGATCATATTGCATTCTGCAAGGCACAAGATAGAAGTCAATAATAATAAAAGAAAGTTCATGTTAGTACGAGAGGTACACTTACAATGCAAATAGCGTGATGAGCTGAACGTCGAGCCGCTTAAGGTTCATCATCAACCAGATGTCCTCAAAAGTAATGAAAGCCGTGTCTCGTTCACTTATGAAAGCAGCTGGTGGTATGTTTACTTGGATTGCGTCGATCCCGACTCGAGCCGCTCGCATGTACCAGTCATGAAGTCTTTTTATACCAGGCGGGAGCTTTTGGAGTCGTTCCCAACTCAAGAGAGGCTGCTTGGGGCACATATTTATCGGGGACGTTTTGATAGTCATCCCATGTTGGCCTCACTATCTTTAGTGCTCGGATCTTTGCTTCTTCTACTGCCTTCTCTTGCTCAGCTAAGTCCACGGTACTTGACTTGCGAGAAAGCGCAATCCCTTCTAAAAATTTGGCAGTGTCAGCTGTTTTCTTCTTCGACTCGAATGGGGAAACCAATTTGGGAACAGGAAATTTCCTCTTCTTGGTGGGTTTTTCTTGGGTCTTCTTTGGTGGCGGCGGTGGTGTCCAAGGCGATGCTTCCATGTCTTGAGGTGGTGGGGACGAAGTAGGCTCACGGACTGGTGTACTTGTTTGTGGCGGAGACCCTGCTGGTTTCGATGTTGACGGTGGGGTTCTTGAAGGATCGGCAGCAGGGGGTGATGGTGGGTTTGGATCCTGTTGACGATCGAGATCAGGTGCTGACTCCTGAGTTTTTGGCGGGGCTTCGTGGAAGGTGGTGGCCGGGTCAATCGGGCGTCTCTTCGAGGCCACAGGATGAAATTATTAATGGCCTGTCCGAGTGTCTCAATACCCTCGGGACCAGAAATTTCTAGCATGTCATCCTCGTAGCACTGGGACGACCGGCCGTCGGCACTTCTACCCCTGCCGAGCACTCTTACGGTATAGGATCACCGTGGTAGTCACGTCCCGGGGATCGCAAAGCACGTGGCTACCTCCCTTGTACGCGTTGATGCTTCATACCATATCGTATGAGCATTTTGCAAGGTGTCGGCCTATTGATGTCATCCACGGGGATAGCGGTGTGTGTTTTCCGTAGACCCCACACTACTTGGAAAGGGAGCAGATTGAGCGGGCATGCCATAAATCATCTCCCCGAGGTCCGGGCAAGGGTTGTCCGGAACGAGCCGCATCTGTGGGCCTTGTGTGCTCATCTGGCTGAACAGACACCGCACTAGCTAACTACGCACCAAATGTGGATCGGGATTTGTTAGAAAGTCGACATCATGTTTCTGAATTGTTCCTTAGCCTTTTTCTCAAAAAAAAAATGCTGCATGTCTTCCTTATATTGATCTCGTTTCTTATACATGCTCACCCACTCCTCACCAAATCCTTCTTTCCATCCCATCTTCGAGGAAATGCCTCGTGCGTGGCCAGGATGCTTGCTCGGGGTTGCCCAGTCAATACTCGGGATGTCTCTCTCCCTTTGAGGCTTGAGTTTCCCTTGTTTGACCTCCACTGCTAGCTCCAACATCTTATCACTGGGGCTGTGATGTCTAAGGGACAGTTCACACCGGTAGCAGTTTGTTTTGTCCCTCGACCTCTGAGCCAATTTGCCGTCCTCTCGCCAACTTCCTCTGATAGCACAGGAACCCCTTGTTTCATTAGCTCCTCCTCCTCCGCCCACCATTTCGAATTTGTTTCTTGTAACCACCGGTGCCAAGGTGGTGGTGGTATTTGTTCTTCCTTGCTAGTCTTTGAAGCGACTTCACTCTTGGCTTTGGCGGTAGGGTCGTTCTTCCTGCGCCTTGAATATCTCCCACCGCCTTCTTTGTGATCTTATACTTGCTCGTTGGGTCGCACCCATGCTTGAGAAATTTGGTATTCATCTCGGATCTATAGTTACGGAATGATGTTGCAATCTGCTTGAAAAAAATACCCCTTCGCAAGTTTCTCATCCGTCCCCGTAGGGAAAACAAACATTTCTATAAACTTATCCCACAGCTCTTTCCTTTTACTCGCATCCACATCCTTCCACCTAGTGATTGTGATGTCCAATTTATCCCCCGACCAGAAAAACCAATTGCATTCCTTATCTTGGCCGCCACCTCATCGAGACACTAGAGGCTCTCCTTTTGGGCCGATGCTAGGAACTATATATGTCTTCTCTGGCCACTTGTTTGTTCCTCGGTCACCATGTTTCCGGTCACTCTGTTTCTTTTTTCTTGATTTGGAGGTGGTTGTCTCAGTCGTTTCTGGTGCTTCGTCTTGAGGTACATCTTCTTCTTCCGCAAGAAGTTCCCGCATTTGAGACAAAACCTCCTGGCCGAAGGAATTCAAGAGTGTAAGGATCATTATGAGTACAATACTATGAAGGGAAGTATTGGTTTTCATGTACTAAGTATACCTCATCATACGGATCATAATCTGGGTCAACACTTTTATTGCGTTGTCTGTCTATGCTAGGGCATGGATCACTTCGGTTGCCGTCATCTTTCTGATCTTCTTCCAACATGTCACCATGGAAATCCTCTTCTTGTCCTTCTTCCTCTAGGGGTGTGTGAGTCTTACTGGGTGACTCTGTACGTTGCTCTTCTTCTTTCAGAGGATTTACAGTTCTATGCATGGCAATAACTATGTTAGTTACTTTGATAGGGTTCTACGTTATAAAAAGGGCAATGCTTCGTAATGCCGTGAAAAACTCACCGTGTGTGGCGTAAACCTTCTAAATTATATGGCCCATAAGTACGACATTGTCCTTAAGACCTCTCGTCACCGTAATTGTGCACCACATAACCTAGAATGTTCCGTCGGGTGGATCCCCGATAAACCACGTTTCCTCCAGATCGATACTTACGAGAGACATCACAAAGATTACAACAGTTTTCATACAAAATACCGAGTAGCGGAAGACTTACAATAACTTAATTTATAAAACTTTTATCAAACTTGTACAAACCAGAGTAGCATTATTACAAAACAGCGGAAGTATCATTACTTAACCTTATTACAATCACAACAACGAAAGCGCCCTGTCCACGGGCCACATAACTTATTCATCAGCAAACTCTTCCTCGATCACCGTCATGCAACAAGGGCCGTAGCACACTTGTTCACACGGTTCACCTGCAACAGGGGTTAAATAAACCCTGAGTACAAAAAGTACTCCGCAAGACTTACCCGACCAAAAATTGGGGAGAAGACTCAGGAATGCTGGCTAGTAGGAATCAAGGTAAGGCTTTAACAAGATCAAATGACACCTTTGCAAAAAGAGACTAAGCCAATCCTTACTTTACTACATCAATCACTTGTCAACCATGTATCGGATTCAAAACATTCCATCATCAACTTCCATTATTACTACGATGCTGGTGCTAAGATCAAGTCTCCTATATCGTGGAGCAACGACGATTCGAATCGCTTTATATACCCAGCTGGGGCTTCCTAGCCACACGATGTATGCATGACCAAACATCTTACATACATCAACTCGCGCTTGCATTTCTCCAGACCAGAACGGGTCCTAGCCACGAGAGTACAGTACACCACTTTCCTACGCCGTCAGTCACAACCGTCGATGGGTATACTCGTAGTATGGGTACACTCTACTTCCCGTCCCGATTGTCCGTTCTCGAATGGATCATACAAGGGAGCTTACTGCCATTAGCATGCGACTAGTACTATCCAATAACCTCATGATCCAAGGGCCAAGGCAACGAACGGTGCTTAACCGACTCACAAGTGGACGACACTACACCAGAACACTAGCCCCTCCTGGTGCAAGTCACTCCACCCGGTTTCAACTTACTCATCATCATGCTCTTGTTGCGTACCCTTGACCCGATCAAAGTGAAGGGATACCAACAAGTAACATCAGGTTTTCATAATTGCCCTCAACGGGGATTTTGTTATCACACTTCGAAAATATTTTATTTATAAAGCCTATGCTATCAGCAGAGCGAAGCGTATACTAAGCATTTTATAAATTAAAACAGGTATCCAGGATAATATATCAAGGTACGGTAAATGCATCAAAGTAGGATATCACATAACCCCTACACCTAATGCATTGTATCATCACATGAAATCATAAAAACTTTTCGAAATACAAGGGCGGGTTTGTATGCATCCGGGGCTTGCCTTGGGGCTCGACGAAGTTAGGATTAGCGATGGCACTTTGCCGAGATCGGGACCAACCTCCTCACGCCCGAACACCTTCTTCGAGGGCGGCACGGCTACACGATTGAGATGCATGATTATGATGCAGTAGTAAAAAGAACATGCGATAATGATGCAACGATGATTATGTTTCGCCGGAAAAATCATTAAGGGCGAACCTCTCTCGAAACGGTCGTACTACTCAAGTACTAAACAAGCGCGGGCGTGCCAAGATACATCCGTATACAAATAAAATATGTAAATAATACACAGAGGACAAAATTCAGGGAAATATCATTTTATTCATTCATCGAGAAATTACAAAGTACAATTTTCCACTTTAATATATTTGCGCCAAGCTCCATCGACAATCGAGGATTGTGTAGCTTCTGGTTCCCCGGGCCTCTAGAGGCCGCCAAGCAATTACATCTACGGCGTTGGGCCGTAGAACACCTCCGATTAAGCTATGCTGATGGTTGTCGTTGTCGTCTTCATTCAAATAAAATGAGAATTATCTTCAAATATGCACAAGCACAAATATGATGTGATGAACGGCTAGAGCCTCGTCGGTCTCTAGCAAAAAATTATCCGGCCTCGTCGTGCGGATTGCTTAGCGAAGTCTCAAAAGTGTTCGGCCTCGTCGGTCGCGAGCAAATAAATTCCGGCCTCGTCGGTCACGGAAAGGGGACACCCTGGCCTCGTCGGTCAAGGGAAGAAGCAGACTTCACATAGGTCACGGTCTTGACGACGCCGAACGATAAACACAATAACGGTAAAATCTACGCTCATGCGATACTTAGGAAATTTCTCGATTAATTGATCTGATCATGGGAAACATATACTCGGCGCTAGTCTCACTCGCCAAGCCTTTGTGAAATTGTACTAACAAAACTTGACGACATGGTAAACTCAAATGAATAAGCATCACACAGTTATGTTCTGTAATCTGGGCCACTTAACAATCAACTCTGCAGCCCAATTCAAATATTTGAAGTAAACGAGCCATGTCTTATATTGTACAGCTGATTGGAAATATTACATCTATTTATGTATATACATGTATTGCATGGTCCTATGAGAGGACGCACTAGACTTCTACTTGCTTCTCTCTTCCGTGCAACCAATGACTGCTAACTGTTGAAAAGGACGGACTTATCAATCATGGCCACTATATGTCGAGCCCTAGTTGTGCACATCTTATTGAAACCGGCAAGCTGCCATTATTTAGAGCACTTCACACAGCCGATCATCCACCATGGGGCTGCCAAACTGGAGCTGCTGCTACCCTTCTACTCATGCCTCATATTCTACTCGACGAGTTGGTGAGTGCTCTCTTCTAGCTAGATGGATGCTTTGCTTGTTTGCTCATACATACACATGAACACATACATATACCACTTCATTTCTTTATTTCATCATACACGTACATCAATTTTGCATGGTATTTCAGCTAGCTTCTATAGGGCACGTACATAGGGCCATGCATTAGCAGGCCGCTCAATTAGTCAACTAAACTGTCTACTGCTATTTATTCAGAAGGCTTCAGCCATTCACCACCGAGCTGCCGAGCCAAAACTACTGCTGCCTTCTTAGTGATGTTGGAGGCCATCCACCATAGGGCTGCCGGACTGAGCACGCCGCTGCCCCTTTATGCTCACCATGCCTGTTGCCGGCTACTAATGGTCAGGGCTCTTGTTATTATCATGCATCTCCCTGCTGTGCTAGCTTGCTTGTCATGCTTGCTAACTTCTATTAGCCATTCTAAATCTGCTAGGTGACTGCCGTTGCTTTCTAGATTTCACCATCAGACTACCACCAGGGTCAGACTCATCTGCTAGCTACTAGCGGGCACCATGTAGTTGCTGCCAAGACTTCTACTTCTCCTACTGACCATCACAACTTCTTCTGCATACTGATATGCTCTGGTCACTCGGCCACCATCACGGAGGCCACTATCGTCGCCATGCTGCCGTGCCACTGCTAATACTGATCTGCACGGTACCGCCATCAATATGCCCGGCTGCTGCTACATGCTGATCTACACAGCACTGCTATTGGGGCTGCTGCTCCACTACTGCCCTCCATACTTGCCGTTGCTTGCCAATTCTGCCTGCTAGATCAATTCATCTACCACCAGGCTGCCATTGCTTGTTCTGCCATACATCTGATACGGCCGGTGTGGACACCAACCACGTGTGCACCGCCGATCATGGGACGCAAACAACTTCCAACACCATCACTGATGATCCGGCCACCACTGTGCTCATGCCGTGCACTTCTCTTCTGCTCTCTCTGCCGGGCCGCCGTCACTGACATCCGTATGATACAGCCTATGTGAACACCAACCACGTGTACACGGCTGATCATTGGATCAGATGCAAATCTCCGATGCTGCTACTGAGCCGGCCACCACTACACTCACGCCGGGCCGCCATCATGATGTTGTGCATCTAATATCATCACGGGGCCGCCGTCACGGAGCGGCCACTCATCATGGGGCTGCCTACTGCTGCCGCACTGCATCTTCCTTGGCCGACACCTCCGATTACATCTAGATCAAACAAAGATGCAAACAAGAGAAGTAAAGTGATAGATGTGATCTAAAACAGATGAAGAACCTCACCACGGGCATGTGCTGCCATGGCCATAGGGACGAGGACGACGAGCAGATTGAGAGATGGTGTTGGTGTGTGCTGCAAGCTTGCAGCGCGGCGACGTCGATGTACTGCAGGGCGGCGGCGGCCGAGATGTATTGCGTGGCCTATGTGTGCAGCAGCCTTTCGGCGTCTTGTGTGTGTATGTCTCTCCAGAGAGAAGGGAGTCTCCTTTTATAAGGAAGAGGTAGGGCAGCAGCGGCCAGCCGTCAGGCCGATCGAGCGCCGCCTTTTTGGTTGAAACAAACAGCGAGAACTATACGCAGAGGCTGTTCCTTGCTTTCCTCCTGCATGCAAGCATGCAACGAGTCTGCTTCTTGTTCGTTCATCCATATCCATCCGGATAGATATCTTCTTAATTCTTTATACTTCATCAATAAGTTGCACACGTACGTGTATACATCAAGGGTTCATCGTACAAGTGATGGTAACCATGAGTACGTGTACACGTATTCCTTTCCTTGGAATTCCCAACAAGGTAGTATGTACGTGATACAACACAAGCTAAATCATTTGTATAAAACTGTACGACATAAATATTTTTCTTTTTAATTTGCCACAAATTTCCATGGCTCACATGTGGACCAATATGAGCTTAATTACGAGCACTATACATAATAAAACCGCCGATGAAGTTAGAATCATCATGTCCATGATATTTGAGGGCTTCAAGCATTGGAGCCACATATTTTATATAAAATATTTGCAAAGCCGAATTGAACGAAATATTATGCCTTGTCTAATTAATATAGCTTAATCATCATAAAAATATGCCAAAAATTCATCATACAGATTAACTTATCTTGAGTACAACTTTCCTTTACGGTATAGTTGCACTAAGAAGGTATAGCTAGCGTCGACGACGACGGACTAACGATACGCAATCAACATAAAATGCCGAAGGTCATTAGGGTTAATGACCTAGGGTCATCACTCAATCTCAAAATCAGGCAACCCTAATAGTGATTAGAGGTGATTACTAATTTATTAACCATTTTTACAGTCGTTGAAAGCCACTAATTAACTTGCTAATTAAAGATTGATTAAACACTAATTAATTAAAGAATTAACTAATTAAACATTGATTAATCAAGGTATTAATTAAGCATAATATAAAACTTAATCAAAACAGGATCAAACTTTATAATTAAGATCATTATCATCTAATTAGCACACAAAACAAATTTCATGATTTTTGGACTTATATTTTAATTACTAAAAATCATTGAAGTGGCATTTACTAATTAAAAGAAGCAATTTTCATTGTAAACAAAAGTTTCTGAAAACCCTCTATGGCAGAACCTTTTAAATTATATGGCCCACAAGCACCTGACATTGTCCCTAAGACCTCCGTCAGCCATGCTTGCGTACCACATAACCTAAAATGTTCTGTCGGGTGAAACCCCGATGAACCACGTTTCCTCGGGATCGATACTTACGAGAGACATTACAAAGTATTACAACAGTTTTCATACAAAATACCGAGTAGCGGAAGGCTTACAATAACTTAATTTATAAAACTTTTATCAAACTCATACAAACCAGAGTAGCGTTATTACAAAACAGCGGAAGTATCATTACTTAACTTTATTACAATCACACAACGAAAATGCCCTGTCCACGGGCCACACAACTTATTCATCAGCAGACTCTTCCTCGATCACCGTCATGCAACAAGGGCCATAGCACACTTGTTCACACGGTTCACACCAAATAGGGGTTAAACAAACCACGAGTACAAAAAGTACTCCGCAAGACTTACGACCAAAAATTGGGGAGAAGACTTCGGGAATCTTTGGCTAGTAGGAATCAAGGTAAGGCTTTAGCAAGATCAAATGACACCTTTGCAAAAAAGAGACTAAGCCAATCCTTACTTTACTACATCAATCACTTATCAACCATGTATCGGATTCAAAACTTTCCATCATCAACTTCCACTATTACTACGATCTTTGGTGCTAGGATCAAGTCTCCCATATCGTGGAGCAACGGCGATTCGAATAAACTTTATATACCCAATTTGGGGCTTCCTAGCCACCACGATGTATGCGGGGACCGAACATCCCACATACATCAACTCACGCTTGCATTTCTCCGGACGAGCGGGTCCTAGCCACGAGAGTACGATTACACCACTTTCCTACGCCGTCGGTCACAACCGTCGGCCGGGTATACTGTAGTAATGGGTACACGCTACTTCTCGTTCGGTGTCCGTTCTCGTATGGATTATACAAGGGAGCTTACCGCCATTAGCATGCGACTAGTACTATCCAATAACCTCATGATCCAAGGGCCAAACAACGAACGGTGCTTAACCGACTCACAAGTGGACGACACTACACCAGGGCACTAGCCCCTCCTGGTGCAAGTCACTCCACCCGGTCTCAATTTACTCATCATCATGCTCTTTTATTTACTGCATCGTAATCATGCATCTCAATTGTGTAGTTGATCCGACCCCGTCTCTGAGGAAGGTTATCAGTGTGAGGAGATTGGTCCTGATCTCGGCAGTGTCATCGCTAAACCTAACTTCGTCGAGCCCCAAGGCAAGCCCCGGATGCATTCAGACCCTTCCTTGTATTTCGAAAAGCTTTTATATCGTATGTTGATGGTGTGATGCATTAGGTAACAGGAGTTGTGTGATATCCTTAATTGATGCATTTACCATACCTTGATATAAACCCTGGATACCTGTTTTGATTTCGAAAATGCTAGTGTATGCTTAGCCCCTGCGAAAGCATAGGCTTTATGAAATGTTTTTAAAGATGTGATAACAATATCCCCGTGAGGGCAATTACGAAAACCTGATGCTAGTTGCTGGTATCCCTTCACTTTGATCGGGTTAAGGGTACGCAACAAGAGCATGATGATGAGTAAATTGAGACCGGGTGGAGTGACTTGCACCAGGAGGGGCTAGTGCCCTGGTGTAGTGTCGTCCACTTGTGAGTTTGTTAAGCACCGTTCGTTGTTTGGCCCTTGGATCATGAGGTTATTGGATAGTACTAGTCGCATGCTAATGGCGGTAAGCTCCCTTGTATGATCCATGCGAGAACGGACACCGGGACGAGAAGTAGCGTGTACCCATACTACGAGTATACCCGTCGACGGTTGTGACTGACGGTGTAGGAAAGTGGTGTACTGTACTCTCGTGGCTAGGACCCGTTCTGGTCTGGAGAAATGCAAGCATGAGTTGATGTATGTGGGATGTTCGGTCCTGCATACATCGTGTGGCTAGGAAGCCCCAGCTGGGTATATAAAGCGATTCGAATCGTCATTGCTCCACGATATGGGAGACTTGATCCTAGCACCAGCATCGTAGTAATAATGGAAGTTGATGATGGAAAGTTTTGAATCCGATACATGGTTGATAAGTGATTGATGTAGTAAAGTAAGGATTGGCTTAGTCTCTTTTTGCAAAGGTGTCATTTGATCTTGCTAAAGCCTTACCTTGATTCCCACTAGCCAGCATTCCTGAGTCTTCTCCCCAATTTTTGGTCGGGTAAGTCTTGCGGAGTACTTTTTGTACTCAGGGTTTGTTTAACCCCTGTTGCAGGTGAACCGTGTGAACAAGTGTGCTATGGCCCTTGTTGCATGACGGTGATCGAGGAAGAGTCTGCTGATGAATAAGTTGTGTGGCCCGTGGGCAGGGCACTTTCGTTGTGTGATTGTAATAAAGTTAAGTAATGATACTTCCGCTGTTTTGTAATAACGCTACTCTGGTTTGTATGAGGTTGATAAAAGTTTTATAAATTAAGTTATTGTAAGCCTTCCGCTACTCTGGTATTTTGTATGAAAACTATTGTAATACTGTAATGTCTCTGTAAGTATCGATCCTGGAGGAAACGTGGTTCATCGGGGTTTCACCCGACAGAACATTTTAGGTTATGTGGTACGCAAGCATGGCTGACGGAGGTCTTTGGGACAATGTCAGGTACTTGTGGGCCATATAATTTAAAAGGTTCTGCCACACCGTGCCTCCGGGGGTGTGTGCGTCTTAGTGGGTGACTCTCAAGCGCGCTCTTTCTTACCGATGGTCTTTAGATTTTGGAGACGTCATCTTCTCGATAACTTCAAAAATAACAAGTCAATAACACTAAGTCATTAGCAATAATTCATTAACACTAGGTCATTAAGTCACTAACAATAAGTCATTAGGAATTAACACTTAGGAAATACCACAAAGTCATTAAGTAAATACCACTAAGTCATTAAGTCACTAACACTAAGTCATTAAGTCACTAACAATAAGTCATTAGGAATTAACACTTAGGAAATACCACAAAGTCATTAAGTAAATACCACTAAGTCATTAGCATAGTGACACTAAGTCATTAAGTCACTAACACTAAGTCATTAGGAAATAACACTTAGGAATTAACACTTAGGAAATACCACAAAGTCATTAAGTAAATACCACTAAATCATTAAGTCACTAACACTAAGTCATTAGGAAATAACACTTAGGAATAAACACTTAAGGAAATACCACTAAGTCATTAAGTAAATACCACTAAGTCATTAAGTCACTAACACTAAGTCATTAAGTCACTAACACTAAGTCATTAGGAAATAACACTTAGGAATAAACACTTAGGAAATACCACAAAGTCATTAAGTAAATACCACTAAGTCATTAAGTCACTAACACTAAGTCATTAAGTCACTAACACTAAGTCATTAGGAAATAACACTTAGGAATTAACACTAAGTCATTAAGTCACTAACACTAAGTCATTAGAAAATAACACTTTGGAATTAACACTAAGTCATTAAGTCACTAACACTAAGTCATTAGGAATTAACACTTAGAAAATACCATTAACACTTAGAAAATACCACAAAGTCATTAAGTAAATACCACTAAGTCATTAGCATAGTGATTAATGACAAAAGAGGAGAAAATATTTACTTGATGTGGTGTGGAGGACAGACCGACTTCGAGCGGCGAAGAACGATGAGAAGATGGTGGCACGATGATTCATTTGGCGGGTATCGCGACGGTGACTATAAATTAATAGAACACAAGTCATTAATACAATTTATAATCTCATTAATACAATTAGTAATTAATTAGTAATATAATTAGCAATAAGTTGTAAAAAGAGAATTAAAGAGAATTAATTAGGTGACATGCGGGAGGATATAATTTATAAATTACTTATCACATAGTGAATAGTAAAATAATCACATGTCACAACACATATATTAATTAGGTATTAGCTATTACTTTATCATTTTTCTACATTCACCTATTACTTTTTTTCTTTTTAATAAAATATACTACAACAAAGTTACATATACTACAAGAGAGTAATATAATATCTCATAAATAATTATATTTTTATTTTTCTCCTCTTCCTCCTTTTTTCTTTTTTCTTCTCCCTTTCTTCCTTTCTCTTCTCCCTTTTTCATTTTTCTCTTCTCCCTTTTTCTATTTCCTTTTCTCTTTTCCAAGAAGGCCGGCCAGCCAGTGCCCTCCTCCTTGCCCAAAGAGCCGGCTGCCCACGCGCGCCCCACCTATCACTCCAAAGCGCGGCCAGCCCACTAGGGCATCTCCCTCCTCCCCCCCTCATTCACGGCCCACGCGGCGGCGGCTCCAAAGAAGCGCCGCGGCCGCCGGTGTAGCCGCGAGCCGCCCGTGTAGGGGCGACCACCAGTTGGGTCGCGAGCTCGCCTCCTTCCCCAACCGGTGGCGCTCCTCCCTCTCGATCTCTGCGGGCGGCGGCGAGGGCTTGAAGGCGGCAGGCGGCACCCCACACGCGGGACAAACATGGCGACGGCGGCGTGCGGCTTCAAACGGCGACGGCGGCCTACGGCTCACCACGGTGGTGTCGGCGCTCCGAGTGGTCTTGGCGACCGACGACGGCCGAGCTCCGACCAATTCCCGGAGACAGGGCGCTCCTAGTCGCGGCGGCGCCCCTCCTCTTTCTCCGGCGACGAAGCAGCGGCCTCCGGTGATGAAGCGCGCAGTGAGGAAGAGGCGGCGCGCGGTGCGAGGAGCTCCGGTGGGTTGCTGCGGTGCAGGAGCTCCGGTGAGCGGCGGCGGGATTTGAAAAATTGGGCAGCCTGACGGCGCGGTTTCTGAAAGATCTCGCCCACCGGACTTGTGAAATTTTTAAGTCCGGTGGGCGGTATTTATAGAGCCACCATTTGCACCGGGCGATGGTCTTAGACAACCGCCAGTGCAAATGTAGATAACCGCGGTTGACTTAGCCAACCACCTTGTAAAATATTTCCACTTAGCCAATATATATATATATATATATATATATATACTAGGTTGGCTAGGTCAACCGCAGGTTAAACTTTTCCTAATCTATTTTGTCCTTACTATTTTTCTTTCTTATGCACATTCTGTTATATATGTATAATATATATATATATATATATATATATATATATATATATATATATATATATATATATGTACTAATTAATATATTTCTTGTACTATATTTTTTGCACTATTTCCTTTAGGCTATTTTTTTGGTTATTTCTTTAGGTTATTTCTTTTAGGATATTTTGTGTAGGTAATTTCCTTTAGGTTATTTCTTGTAGTGTATTTTTTAGGCTATTTCTTTTACTTAATTCTTTTTAGGTTATTTCTTTTTTATTATTCCTTTTAGGTTATTTTTTTGTTATTTCTTTTAGGTTATTTCTTTTAGGTTAATTCTTTTAGGTTATTTCTTGTAGTGTATTTTTTGTAGGCTATTTCTTTTACTTAATTCTTTTTTAGGTTATTTCTTTTTATTATTCCTTTTAGGTAATTTTTTTAGGTTATTTCTTTTAGGTTATTTCTTTTAGGTTACTTCTTTTAGTATATTTCTTGTAGGTATATTTCTTTTAGGTATATTTCTTTTAGGTTATTTTTTTATAGGTTACTATTCTTGTAGATATTTATGTAAGGTAAATACTAAGAGAGTAGAACGAAAATGACTTAAAGAAGTAGAAAGAAAAGGACTTAAAGAAGTAGAATGAAAAGGACTACATGCTTTATCTTCAAAGGATGATCTTCAAAGAGAGACATGTGCCCGAAATGGTTGAAGTCATCTAGGTCAATTACACCATCAACTCCTAAACCTTGTTGATTTCCAGAAAGAACTACATGCTTGGTCTTGTCGCTACTTTTCTTCTCTTCTTTAGAAAGGATCTGTTCGGCATAGAAGACTTATGCAGCACGGATAGCAAGGATCCAGGGATCATCCTTGTAGCCTACTTTACTTATATCAAGAACTCTCAGGCCATAGTTGTCCACTTTGTGACATGTTTGTCATCAACCCATTGGCATCGAAACACGGGCGTCTTAAATGAATCATAGTCTAGTTCCCATATCTCCTCAATGAAGCCATAGTATGTAGCGTTTTCATTTGAATCATCTATGGTCTCGCAACGAACACCACTGTTTTGCGCCATGCTCTTTTTGTCCCTAGAAGTGGTACAAAATGTGAAGCCACTAATGTCATAGGTCTGCCATGATGTGACCTGCCGATATGGTCCAGCTGCCAACCTCTTGATTGTTTGTTGCTCAATTGTTTCTCCATTTGGAATGTCCTGCTCCATTAGCCATGAAGTGAATCAACGCTTGTGTTCCTTTGATAGCCAATCCTCTGTTTGCCCAGGGTTATGATCGCTTAGCTCTTCTATGTGTTGTGTGATCAGAGGCTCCATTATCGAGAGCTGATGCATGATGCTATGATGCGCCTCGAGGACTACATTATAGTCTAATGGGATGAATGATTTCCGGCCCATCCTCCCACACCCATGTAGTCTGCCCTCATGTCGGGACAGAGGCAAACCTATTGCAATCTGGTCTTTTAGGAAATTATTGCAGAATAGACCTCCGGAATCAATGGCCTCTTCGGTAGTGTATCCTTCTATCATGGAGGCCTCAGGACGAGCACGAGTGGATACGTACCCATTCAGTATTGACATGAAACGTTCATACGTCCACATCTCATGCAAGTACATGGGACCCAACGCCTGTATTTGTGGCACCAAATACACGACAAGGTGTACCATTATATCAAAGAAAGATGGTGGGAAACACATCTCAAGCCGTGACAATTGTCTCAACC
This sequence comes from Chrysopogon serrulatus, assembly GCA_015844335.1. Lineage (NCBI taxonomy): Eukaryota > Viridiplantae > Streptophyta > Magnoliopsida > Poales > Poaceae > Chrysopogon > Chrysopogon serrulatus. The sequence goes on along the minus strand of JADLZL010005644.1, from coordinate 23,264 downwards.
GCGAATTCCTAAAGAGACTCCAACCGCTGCTCTCTGTCAATTACCTTCCGTGATATCTCGTTAAAAAGTAGCATAACCGTGTGATTGCCATCTTTAAGAACATCGGGCTTATTGCCCCGATGGCAATAGGGAGAAAGGTTGTCAACATCATATGGCAATCATGTGAGTTGTAGTTGGTGAGTGTAAGATCCTTCATTGACACAATGCTCTTAATGTTAGAGCAAAATCCAAATTGAACTTTCAATTTCTTCAACCAAACACACATCGCATGTTTCTCATCCGTAGTCAGGTTGTAGCTTGCTGCCGGGAGGTGGTACTTTCCATTATCTAGCAACACTGGATGAAGTTCTGGTTTTATCGTCCAACATGGCGACACCTGTATCCCACAATATTCTCATTTTCTCCATTAATGGCTCCAAGAATACATCGATATCGACACCGGGTTGTGTAGGTCCGAAATAAGAATGGTCGACAAAAAGGTATTTGCGCTTCGCAACAAGTGTGGAGGGAGGTTGTAGATAGTGAGGAGCATCGGCCATGTGCTATGCGTCTTTGCTCCTTTCGGCGAAGGGATTCATTCCGTCGAGACATAGTGTGAACCGAACATTTCTTGTCTCCTTAGCAAACTCGGGTGGTCGAAGATTGAATTTTTGCCATTGCTTCCCATCGGCGGATGTCGAAGCTTTCCGTCTACTTTGTGCTTCTCGAAAACATGCCAGTCATAAGCTCGATCCTCGGGGTTTGCAAACAAACACCGCAGACGATCAACTACCGGAAGATACCACATCACCAAAGCTGGAACCTTTCTCTGGGCATAATAGTCTTCTTCTTCATTTTCTTTGTTGTAGAGTTTTGAACTCTGTTGGGTCTTCTTTCTCTTCTTCCCTTTGGAAACGCGAGTTGCATTCTCCTCTTGTAGATAGCCTTTTTTCGTCTTGTACCGACTTGCACTACAATTTGGACATTTGTCCAAGTCTTTGTAATCACCTCGATATAAGATACGAGTGGTTTCTCGCACGCGTGGATCTTCGGACACCCATAGTAAGCGGACTGATTAGCTTCTTTGCATAGTAAGTGTTAGCGGGGACTTTGTTCTCCTTTGGAAGCATATCTCTAAGAGTACTCAATAATGCATCGAAGCTGCCATCGGACCATCCGCATACCTAGCCTTCAACATCAACAACTTAAGCACGCACCGTAATGTCGTGAACTCTTTGGTGCAACCCTTGCTCTCATCGTATAAGGGCTCTCGCTGCTGCCGCTGCTCTAAGGCCTTCATCCCTTTCATGAAAAACATTGATAGATCCGTATGATGATGCAATAGTGCAGCCATCAATTCTCAAGTCTTCATCCTCCACCTGAAGTTCTGTTGGCGTCGGTTCCTCCAATATTTGTATCATCATCATCATGAACATCGGGCACAACATGTTCACTCTTTTTGGGGACAATGGTGTTACGTCTCATGTCCGAACCGGTATACATCGTCAACAAGCATATCCGGGCCATTGCCACCGAGATTCACGGGGGTCTTCACTACATACGTTGCGTAGCTTCCCTCCCCATGCTTTGTCCAAATCAAGTAATCATTCATAAATCCTCGACAGACCACATGAGCCATGATTGGACTTGTGTCTTCAAAAACAATAAGATTTCTGCAGTCTGCGCAAGGACAATATATGTGCTTCGTCTGTGTTCTCAAAGCATGATTTTTAGCTGCATCGATAAACCTACGGACCTTAAGTACGTAGGATGGATCTACTACGTCTAAGTTATACATCCGTAATGCTCTCATCCATTGTTACCTGTTATAGAGTTTAATAGATTTAAATAATGTAATCACTAAAAAGAAGACATTAATATTCTGTGATAATTACTAACAAACCTTAAGATGATCAAAGAAACTCCTTCAATGGATTATAGATGAAAAGAACTCCTCGCTTGTATATTTCTCAAATAACACACGTCTGGCTAAATCACATATAGTTAAAACAACTAGTTAAATAAATACGCATCTCAAAAATATATAAAGCAATAGTAAATAATAAAACCCTAAATAAAGAATCACCGGTACTTAATTAAACAAAACAAAACTAAATAATTGAAGCATCATTTTATTAGATGAAATCCTAAAAACTAAAGGAAGAGTAACCACTTTGCTTAATTTAACAAGACAAAACTTAATAATTAAAGAGAAAATAATTTTTAATCATCAATATGGCAAATAAACTAGTAATTAAATAAGACTAAATCACCACTAAGTGAACTAAACATAGTAAATTAAAGCATTATTTTATTATATGAAATCCTAAAAAATAAAGGAGGGCTACTTAATGAAACTTAAATTAAAGCCTAACCACTGCTTAACTTAACAAAACATAACTATATAATTAAACAAACACTTATTTCAAGTATCAATATAACACATAAACTAATAATTAAATAAGAGTAAACATAACTAAATGAACTAAACATAATAATTTAAAGAATCAATTTATTAGATGGAACCATACAAACTAAAGGAAGACTACATAATGAAACCCTAATCAAAGCCTCACCACTACTAGATTTTAAAAAAAAACTAAAAATTATATTAAACATAATATAACTACATAATTAAACAAACACTAATTTCAAGCATCAATATAACACATTAACTAATAATTAAATAAGAAACTAAAATTTAATGAAACCATAATTAAAGAATCACCACTAAAAACATCATTAATAGCTAATTAAACTACACATAACTAATTATTAAAATAAAGGAAACCCTAGAAAAATAGTGACTAGAATTATTGAGAAAAAAAAAAAAAGCAGCTACTCTTCTCTCTCTCACATGAGGTGAAACCCTATATCTCAAAAAAGTGGGTGGGATTGAACAAGAATGGGGGAAATGAGGCAAGAAACACATAAACTAACCTTTTTTAGTCACCTCCTCCGAAGAAATCAAGACCAAAACCTCCCCCCTTGTATTTAGTGAAATCTGGACCTCCAAAGCTTCTCCATGGAAGAACTGTTCGAGCTATAGTTCTATTGGACTGTGGTGGGGAGGAAGAAGGGGGGTATATATAGGAGAAGATCACCACAAAGCGGTTGACTTAAGGAAACCGCCTGTGAAAATGGTGTTCATTTTCACCGGGCGGTTGACATAAGAAAACCGCCAAAGAAAATAAATTTCATTATCATCGGCGGTTCCTTAAGTCAACCGCCAAGTAAATGGCGCCATTTACACCGGGCGGTTGACTTAAGGAACCGCCATGCTAGCCCTTTTCCACCGGGCGGATCTAAAGTCAGGGCCCGCTTGTCGATTTCCAAAGGCGTCTCTAAGCTAAAACCGCCAGTGGAAATAAATCCCTACCGTCAAGACAAATGCTTTGTGTACTAGTGGGTGGACCTTGCCGCCTAGCAGCCATTGGAAGGTTCCTGAATCATAATTTTATGTGACAAATCGATCCCATCAAAATTTTAGGTACACACAATGCACTATGCACATTATGAAGGTTCAATTTTTCTCATAAAACGTGTATTCACCACTTGTGCTATATAGTTGAACTATTAGCGTAAGGAACTCGAGCAAAGAAAGATTATGAGGTGAGAATCATGGATCTTTTCTTTTTTTACTAAAATAGCTATTTTTTATTATATAGTTGATAGATTAGCAGCATTCGAGAAGCAAGTCTTGTATTCCGAATGAGAATGCCAATTGTTCCATGGTTTCTATTTTTTTTTGTTTTCTTAATTATGTTAATATTACATCTGCACATTGTCATTCTCGGTAACTATGAGGCTAATGCAAAACTTTGTAGCAATTGTCCAAATCAGTATGCAAAGTTTGTTTAGAATGCTCATCCAAGATATTTGTGCTCAAATTATAATTTGTCATTGTTATAATTTTTTCAAGGGATAGGTTCTCCAAATTTTCTAATTGTATTATTTGTAGGCGGCAAGCAATTACCAGTTCCAATTTAATAACAAAGCTCTACGAGACAAGAATATTTGTTTTATGATTTTATTAATTTTTCACCAACCCTTTCAACAAGGTGTTGAGCTCCTCCTTTTATAGGTGGCTCGTACAGGTTCTCCTTCTACATTACATCTTTGCCCTCCTAACCCTAAGGGCATTTTGGTCCCGGCCCCGACCGCTATCTTTGGTCGCAGGGGCTGCACCGGCATTTCCTCCTCCACGCTATGGGCTGGGCCGCATTCAGCTTCTGTATGATCCGCTGTTGTTGGGCCAGGACCCGGGTCGGAGGTCGGAGCCTTCGCCCTCCTGCCGTTGTCGGCGCCGGTGGTGCAAGATGAGGGCGACCTCCGCCTCGGGGCTGCGCCCAGGCGGAGGTCCGCTTCTTTGGAAGCTCCGTGGCGGGCGCACCGACCTCCGCCGATCCTCCGCCTCATGTAGGCCATTCCCTGAAAACACAGCCAAAGGGACAAAGATAGAGAGGAAGAGTGGAGGATAGCGTCTTCTTGCTGGGCCTTCGCCTGGGAGCGGAGGTTGAGTAGGTACTCTCCCCCAACATTTCCCCCCTAGAGCACTTGGGCTGGCGCAGGTAGGCCAAAGTTCTCTGGTAACTATCCGCTGCTGAGGCGGAGGCCCTTTGTCCTCCCCCCTTTGGTCTCCCGTGCACTGCCCACGTGTCGCTTCCTGGTTGGTGCGTCGTGCGACGTGACATGATTTGACGGTTTGTCTTCCGCCCCTCGGAGGCCCCCCTGGTGCCTATATAAGGGGTCTCAATGCTACGCTTACCGTACACCAATTGTTCTGCCTTCGCTCCCGTCAAAGCCGTGGCTTCGAGTCTTCTCTCGCCTCGCTTAGGGTCTCCTTCTCGGGTCCCTACTCTCAACTGTTGCGTGTTAGAGCCAGCGGTTGGGCCCGTCGCTTTGAAGCTTGCATGGTTGATAGCGCGAAGGCCAAGGAAACTGAAGAAAGCCTTTCAAGCGTGGAAGCTTCGCTGTCTGATCTGGTACCTCCGAGCCCCCCTTTAGAAATGTCGGGCAAGAACGAGAGGATTACCTACGAGTTTGGTCGCAGTATTGTTAACCAAATGATGATAGATCACATGGCTAGTGAGGGTTGGTTTGAGAAGGATAAGGTCATTCTTCCTGGTTTGGAGACTGTTCCCGAACCTCCTGGCAAGGACTATGCGGTGGTCTTTCGTGATTTTTTCAACTACGGCCTTCGCTTCATTCCTCGCCGGTTCTTTAGGGAGGTCCTGGATGAGTTCAATGTGCAGATTCATCAGCTGACACCCAACGGCATTGCTGCTCTCAGCAAGTTTGCTTGGGCGTGCGAGTCTTATGGTGCTGCGCCCGACATTGATAGCTTTTGCCAGCATTATGAGTTGCAAAAGCAGTACAAGAAGCTTGACGGAGCTGTCTGTCAATATGGTAGCTGCTCGTTCTTCCCAAAGCGCAAACAGGTTGAACCCAGGTCTGAGCTTTCTTACTGCCAAAAGAACAAGTGGGATAAGGACTGGACTTTGAACTGGTTCTATGTGAGGACTCCTGGATATACTGTTGAGGAGGATGACGGCAAGAAGGTTACTCGATATCCTCTTGCCTCAGTGATGACGCCGTTGGAGCCGCGCTACTCCATTCCTGCTCCATCTAAGGCCACCACTTCTCAGGCTGCGTGCAACCGGGCCTTCGCTCTTGCCTGCCGATATTCCGGAGGCCATGACTTGGTTGAGGAGATGGTAGCAGCCAACTGCTGGCCATTGGCTAAGGTCAAACCTTCGTTCCGCTTGGAGAGAGTCCAACTTCCTGTCTTTGGTGACGTTGGTGGCGTCCCCTTCCCTCGTTTTGGTTTGAAGCATCCGGAGAACAAGACTGACGCCGCCTTTGTTCGTGAAATTGAGGCGAAGGCTCGGGAGATTGTTGGAGAGATTTCAGACAAGGAATACCTTGCCCGCCGGGCGGAGGCTGGCAATATGCCCCGACTAAATCGTGTTTTTGAAGAGATGGGAGTTACGTATGGTGACCACCCTGTTCCTGCGAAGCTGATCGCAGCGATCCGTGACAAGGAGGCTGCTGCTGCTGCTGCGGAGGCCCGTCCGGGCGATGCCCCAAAGCCCGCGGCTCGAAAACGCCGTGGGGCTTCTTCTGGTGCCGGTGCAGGTCGTGGGAAGAGGGCCCGCTCTTCTGCTCGCAGCATTGAAGCTTCGGAGCCTGCGGAGGCATCAGAGCCTGGGGCGTGTTCGGCCGGTCGCCGCATCCAGCCAATTGCGTCCGGGTCACCGCTACTTCTACGGCCCGTCATGATCGTGGCGATGAGGCGAAGGCCATGTTGCAAGCTCCCCCACCTCCAGAGGAGCGCGCCCCTTCAAAGAAAAAGCGCCGGTTGAAACTGCAAGGGCATCGGCTTCAGTCGCTCCTTTTGCCGGTGTTCGGGGAGCTTTCTCGATGACACGGAGGACTCAGTTCATGCTAGTGTCAGCGCTGATGGTGATGCGGAGGTTGTTCCTCAAAGTTCGGTGCCCAAACTGCCGGGGGCTTCACTGCGCCCGACGGTGGTCCCGCTCCGGAGGTTGCTCGGTTCCTCCAGCAGGTTGCACCGGTGCCTCCGCCGGATCGGGCGCACTGCTCATCCTGGCTGCCGGAGGCCTCTGGCGCTTCTTGAAGCCGGTGCACGCTTTATGTAAGCTTCATATCTCTACTTGTTGTTCTGTTTGTTTTCTTGGCCATGTTATGACGTTGCTCGGTGGGCCTTGCCCAAGTGCTTGCGAGGGATAGCGAGGCTGCTCCTCATGTTGATATGGGTCGAATAGGCCTGGATCGGACTCCTCCTGCCTCCCACCTTTGCTTTGGTACTTCATTTGGTGGCTTCGGGCGGCCCCGCAAAGGTTGGTGCCTTATTCTTGTGTTGTCGGGTTGTTTACGCTATTTTTTTATGTTGCGTACCTTTGGTTCACTCGATGCCTTCTTTGCGCAGCTGATTCTATGCAAACCCTAAGTGGGTGGAGCTCTGCCCTCCATAGCCTTTTGCCCCGGCAGCTTGGAGGTTTGATTTGTCTTTTGATTTTTGTCATTGTCAAATAATTTTGCTTATTGCCCGAATCTTTGTTTGGCATCGGGGGGCACTCGCAGTACCGAGCGGTTGGACTATTTCAGCCTTCTTAGGCTGAACCTCGGCAGCAGGAGCGTGGTTTGTGTTCTCGCTTTGCTTGTAGTTTGACATCTTTGTTACCTACTTTTTGGCTTCGCTAGTTTGTCCGAGACTTCGTTTTCTCCCGCAGAGTCATCACATTGCGAGGCTATGGAAGCTCGATGCTCGCACGAGGTGTTGAAGCGTGATGAGGCGCTGGGCGCTCTCAAGGAGGAGGTTGAGACTTTGGGTGCCGAGAAGAAAACTTTGATTTCTAATCTTGCGGAGCTTTGCCCATTTAAGGAATCTTCAAGAGCTTGACGCTTGCTCAAGGCGACAGAGAGAGAGCTTGCTAGTGCCCGGTCGGCCTCTTCCTTGGCGGGAGGAGAAACAAGAAATCAAACGATGTTAACGCCAGCCTACGCACGGAGGTTGAGAGTGAGAGGCGGTCCTCTGAGGTCTTGAGGAGACAAGTGGAGCTGCTTCAGAAAGAGCTTGACGATACAAGGGGGGCTGCTTCCGCCGTGGCCGGTGCCTATTCTGATGCGATTCATCACTACGGCGGTGTTGCTCCCCCCTTGGCTGACGATGCTTCTACCTCCGATATTATGGATTGGATGCGCTCTCGGATTTCCCAATTTCCTAAGTTTGCGGATGGATTGGCTGACTTTGCTGCCCTTTCTTGTGCTAAGAATTTTATGAATGCTTTGACGGAGGTCGGGTGCGACCATCTTCATCTTTTGAAGGGCAAAGCCACTTACACTGATCCAAAGGATGTTCTGTGGACTAATCTTCGCTCGCCTATGCGCGTTGTTCGCGATTTCATGATGTATTGCTGGAGTCGCTTTGGCCGCAGCTATGCTCATGACATTGCCAGGGAGCGCAATGCGGAGGTGATTGTGGTTTTCCTTGTTCCCGCTGTTTGGTTTGCTCCTTTACACTCTCATCATTCTTTGCCGTTTTACCTTGTTAGGCTGAGGCTCAGCGAGCGGCGAAAAAAGACAAGGAGCTGAAGGCGTCCCGGCCGGGGCCCTCTCGTCGTCTTTGGGAGAAGACCACCGATGATGCGGAGGTGGAGCATTAGGCCTAGCCGACCCTTAGACTTAGACTTTTGGTTGTGCGCTTTTTAGTTAGTCCGGCTTATGGGTATAGGTTGATGGGTGAGCTTTATCTTTTATTTGATACTCTTTTTAATTTTAAATTGCCTTGCGCGCAGTGACCTTGTTGGGGCCTCAAGGCAAGTGCTTGACGCACCTCCGCTAACTATGATGAAGGACGGAATTTATGTCGGTGGGCGGATGCTTGATCTGTTGGGTCCCGATAACAATGTTAACGATATGTTCGATTTTGTCATTGAGGAGCTTGAAGCTCCGCGTAGTGATTTTATACGCTCTTTTGGCCCTGGCGAGGTCCTAGTACTCCTCCTTAACTTGCTTTGACCTTTGATAGGTTTTTACGCTATGTGGTTTGTACCTCCGCTTGTTTGTTGTTGTAATTTTTTAATTTGTGGAATACGATATCCTTATCATATATGTTTGGAGTGTTGTATTGATGTCAAACTGAGAGGGTGCTAACTTATACTTTGATATCTTTATTATTAATAATTCTGCCTCCGCGTTTACATTTGCATACGCCATGTATGTTCTCTGGTCATACATATCCTGCCGGTTCGGCGGCTGCTTATGGTCAAGTTGCGGTTGTTGAACTCATGCTTGGCCCTTTTGTTCCACCTTGAGGCAGGCAGTCTTTGAGCTGCGCTTGAAGGTGCCGAAGGTCGTGCTTGCACTTTTACGTGTTTCCTCTCGCAATGGAACCTTCGTGACAAAGAACGCGTGCTTGGTTCCCTGGTATGTTTAGTTGGTGCAGGCTCTTGGTTTGTCTTTGCTTCTTCCCCTTCAATCTTTACAAAATTTTGCGTGGTATCCTACGACCGGGCGGAGGTAGCGTTTAGCCGGGAGTTTTTTGAGTAGGACCTTCGGTTGCGGGGGGGACGTTACAAGCTTTTGCGTGGTATCTCCGCCCGCTTCTAGGCCCTGGTTCTCGTATATGAGTGCCACCCCTCGCTTTGGTTACAAGCTTTTGCGTGGTACCAGCTATTTTTTGTGTTGTGGGGAAACGCCTGCTTCCATCTTTCTCTCTTTTTCCTTCTCCTTTTCTCTGAATGACCCTAGGGGGCTGGGGGGATATGGCTTTTATATGGCCTCAACTCATAATTGCCATTGATCTTTTGGTGGTTGAGGTTGTTGAGATTTTTGCTTTATTGCGATTAGGTGGCATGTAATTTTGGTAGCCGGTGTGCACCGGCATATAGTTCATTTATTTTTTTCCGTTTTGTCGCCCTTCGGCTTTCAAATGAGGTTATACTTGGTATTGACTTAGTGTCCGGAAGTTTGGCGTTTTGCGGAGGTTTTTTTCGATTGCGGCCCGGTGCCCGTACATTTGGCGGGTCTTTTTCCAAGTTGAGTGGTTTTGCGGAGGTTTTCACTGCGCTATCCTCGGTGCCCATACCTTTGGCGGGGTCTTTTCCGTGTTAAGTGGTTTTGCGGAGGTTTTTTTACCTGCGCTATCCTCGTGCGCAACCTTTGGCGGGGTCTTTTTCCAGTTAATTGGTTTTATGAGGTTTTCTCCGGTTTAGTCAGCGATTGTTTTTTGCAGCGGAGGTCCGATTAGGCGTGCACGGCGTGCCGGCATCGTCCCAATAGGTCCTCTGTTTTCACCTTATCGGTTTGTCGAATGTCTGCCGCCCGGTGCCGGCAAAATTTTCGACTCTTTGCTTGCGTAGTCTTTGTTATCTAGGGAAGCCTCTTTATATTTTCGGAGGTTGTTTACGGAGGTCCCGCCTCGTTAAAAACCTCACCTCCGCTTGGGAGTCCCCTTGTGAGGAAAAGAGTGCAGGCCCTTTCGCCAATCGGCGAAAAAAAAAGGAGAAGAAGAAAGCTAAAGAAAGAAATAAGAAACCTTCGCTTATATCATGCGGAGGTCCTTTTTTACATCATATGTAGTATTTTCTCGAGGTTCGCGGTGTTCCGGTGTGTGCGCGGAGGTATTGCCTTCGCTATCTTCCAATCTGAATGCTTCTTTGTTTGCGGTTTGCTTTGCTATGAATGGTCCTTCCCATTTCGGGCGCAGCTTACCCACGGTGCCGGGCGTTCGGTTTCCTTCAGCAGCACCAGTCTCCATCCTCAATGAGCCTTTTAGTTATGTTTTTATCTCTCCATGCCTTAGTTTGGTCCCGGTACCTTATGATGTTGTTGAGGGCCCGCAGTCTTTCCCTGTTCTATTCTTTCTTTGGAGCATGCCTCTTCTTCCGTGGTGTTGCTAGTTGCGCCGGAGGCTTTGGTGTTTCAGCTCTTCCGGGGTCATTGCTTCTTCTCCATACATAAGTTTGAAAGGAGTGTGAAACAACCCGCTTTTCCACAAAGGGAAAAGACACAGTTCTCGTACAATAATGCAATGGCCTCGAAGGGCTCATTGCCATCATCGACAAATCAGCGGATCGATCGAGTGTTCATACAAATGGAATATTTAAATAAGAGAGTACAAGTAGCGAGATTTAAGTACTTTATTACATCGCCATCAAGGCGGAATCACACTCACACACACATACGGAAAAAGCATAAGATAGGAAGAAGCGGATCAGCAAGTCATCCACTTGCGCGTGGCACGAGACACCTACTCCTCCTCATCATCCTCGTCGGTCTCCCACTCGATGTTCTCCCCTGAACCACAATGTATCAGTACAATTTGTACTGGCCACTAATCCCACCCATATGAATGAAGCTTGCTATGTGGAAGGTGGATGCAAGGGTAATCAAAAGACCTATTTGAGGCTCTGGGTTTCCTATGCAATTGCATAATTAAATAATATTTGTCAAGTTTTAACCCATTTATATCCATAAACCTCCCATCCCTCCCATCCATATCCATCCACACATCACACCACACTCTCACTCAGGTCGGCGAGGAAGACTCCCGCTCCTCCTCGCCTCAACGGCCCTCGGCCGGAAACCACCACACCCAGGGGGAGAGAAGAGAAAGGACTCCACTCACTAATCATGTGAAGCGTAAATCATAGGAATGTCCATGACCGCGGACACGGCTATACGTATAGATCGATCAACTCTGCAGAGTGTGTACACCTGGAACCACCGGATCACCATCATCGGCGATGCGCCTCGCCTAGGCCGATACCGAAGCTGCCGCCTAACGGGCCCATGCCATCCTACCACTCGGCTCACAGACACCCCGAGTCCACCCAAGACGCGAGGCGTGAGACGTGGCGCCGGATCCCGAGGGGCACCACGCTGTCTCAAGAGGGTGTGGGTCTCGACACCCGTACCTCCCTACACTATCACCCGACAACCTAGTAGTAATGGCGGGGGCCAGCCGGCTAAGTCAAGTCGTTTCCCCGCCCATCGAGAACAGTGGTGTGCACGAGTGGTCCTATGAACCGGTTCTCACAACATACCGGTCCTTAGGGGTGACTAGACAGACATCTTCACAGGGGCCCATTGCCCCGTGCCTCAACGGCACCTCCCGTCCCCGGGCGATTCGTACCACAAAGGCACTCCTCCCGAACCTTCTTCCAACACATATACCCGCCACGACAGTACTCTCATGTGGGGAATGCCCAGATCACACTCCCCCGGCATGGCTCGTCCTCATGACTTGCCCTAAATCCTGCCCAGTCGACACAACCCTCACTACACACCCAAGACTCACGCCAAGATCTCTCCCAAAGTCCCGGTTTCCACGTCTTCGGCACCACGTGCCTCAGCTACTCACAGCCATGATACATTAACAGTAAAGATAGTAATAAGTGAGTAGCATCAAGATAAACATGATAAGCGCGAGTCTAATCCTAGCAATGGGTATGCGAGGGATCGGTTTCGACAAGGCAAAGGCTGATTCAAACAATTTACCATGCATCCTATAAGCAGCAGCAAGCAACAATTAATAGAGCGCTAGCATTTCTAGTTATTGCATGTCTAGATAGGGGCTAAGAGGTTGGGTGGGACGTGGCACCTTGTAGTCGGGTCGCCTCCCCGGGTCCTCGGTGTACTCGTAGTCCTCTCCTTCCTCGGTCGGCGGCTCCTCCGTCTCACGAAAAGCGTGACATAACACCGCGTTTAGCGGGCCCTATAGAGGTGCACAAAGAAGCAACTGAAATCCAAAAGAAGCAAATGCACTCATGGATAAGCCTATGACCTAGAGCTCATTTTTAGAAAAATTTGGACACAGGTTTTCATATTTTTCGGAGTTAAAATGGATTTATTATGATTTTCCGAAGATTAAATCATATCTGAAAAAGAGAAAATTATTTTATTATTTTCCAAAAATAGGTGACACGTGGCAGGTTGTGATTGGCCGGCTCTGGTGGGGTCACCGACCGGGTGGGGCCAGGTCAACGTCAACGTTGACCGGTCAATCTGATCCAACGCCGGCCGGCTCGGTGTGGGCTGGGCCGGGCGGATCGGGGCGGGTTGGGCCGGCCCGCCCGGACACGTGTCGGCCTCCTCTGGCGCTGCCGCGTGGCGGCACTCGGGCCTCCACTGGGCTGCGGTGCACGAGTGCGGTGCATGGTGAACCCGACGCTTGGCGCACCGTAGGCCACTCTCTCGGCCCACGGTGGGCGCGCCCCATGCTCTCCTGCCTCCTCTCTAGGGTCTACCGGGAACCGGTGCACGGGCTCTTGGGGAGCCCCTCCCCTTCTCCTTCCTCTTGCCGGACTGATGTCGCCGGTGGCGAGCCCACCGGTGCCGCCTTTCCCGGTGGCGTTCATTGGCTAGGAAAGGGGGCGTGTCGGCCTCTTCTCGCGCCGGGGCATGCCTCCTAGGGTGAAAAAAGGGCTTTGGCCCCCTCGGCGCCAGCAGCGGTGTTCTGCGCCGGCCGAGGCCGCGGCCGTGGTGGCGCATCTGCGGCGCTCGCGAGGTGTGTCCGTGTCGGGCTCGGGTGAGTTCGTGGCGGCTTCCAAGCGGTAGCCCCGCCCCAGCGATGTGGTGTGCGAATGTCCGGCGGCCGCCCGCCCTCCGACCTCTCCGGGGGAAGTCCGCGCGAGCGCCCAAGCTTGGAACCCAGAAAAAGAAAAAGAAAAAAAGGTCCCCTTTTTCCCAAATTGGGATCGTATGCAGCTAAACTAAGGCGGCGCGGTGACTTAGAGGCACCGGCGGAGGAGTCCACGGGGCGGCGTGGAGGCGGAGTTCCGGCGAGCAGCGGTGTTCGCGGGTGTAGCCAAGGCTCGGGCTTTTTGGCGCTGGACAACTAGGTGGCCGGGCGCGAGTGGCGAACGGAGCTCGCCGCCCATCGCTTAAGCTCTACGGGCGAAGCGGTGCGAGCGTAAACGGCCGCGCCATGGCGGCGCTACAAAAGCGCAGCGGCGTCGGCAGCGTGCGCCGCGCGTGTCCGGGTGAGCGCGTGTCGGAAGGCGTGCGCGGGCATGCGTGCGTGCGTGCTTTCCATGGCGTGGCCTCGAGCCACCGAGGGAAGCTCGCGGCGGTGCGCCGGCCCAGGTGGAGACGGGTGCGATGGCGGGAGAGGAAGCTCACCGTCGGTCTTTGGCGAAGAGAGGATAGCGGTGCGGGGAGAGGGTGTTCTTGGTGACGAGTTGAGGTCGTGCTCCAGTGCCGAGCTGCTGCGGTGAGTAGCCGATCGGGGCGGCGTCGGTTTCCTCAGCTCGGTCGTGGCGGCTCCGGCAAGGTGAAGCAGTCCCGGCGGCGGCTCCGGCGCGGCTGCTCTCCGGAACCTCCCTCCTCTTCACGGCCCTCTCTTCTGTGGTGGCTGCGGTTGGGGAGTGGGACGCCACCAGGCGGCGGCGGGGCGGATGGGTTGCCAGGGCATCAAGGGATGCCCCTTTTATAGGTGGCGGCGTCCATGGCACACGGTGGACGGCGATGGGGCGATGCAGGGGTACGTGGTGCCCATCCGATGGCTTACGGCTAGGTTTAGGGTTCAGGGTGTCGCGTATGGTGCTCGGGCGGCTCCAATTTGTGTGCGGCGGCCGGTCAAAAAAGGCAGCGGCTGGCTGCCCGCGCGGCGGCGGGGACTGTTGCGGCGTCACGCTCCGCGACGAACGGAGGAGCGAGGCTGCTGCTTCGGGGTGTGGACGTGGCGGTCTCATCCCCACGCCCCCCGGCCGGGCAGGGGCGATGGCGAGCAAAAGGCCTCGGCGCGTCCCTCTGCTTTTGGCAAAAGCGAGGAGGGAAGCCGGAGGGGGGATGACAGGCGGGTCCCCCGGGCCCGGCGGTCCGGGCCGTGCGTGAGAGGGGCGGGGGGCAGCGCGGGCGCAGAGCATGCGCTTGGTCGGGCCGCGGTGGTGTTGGGCCGCGCGCGAGCACGGGGAAGGGGCGCGGAGGCTTCTTTGGCCGCGGTGTTCGCTGGGCTCGCGGCGCGCCGTAGGGAAAGAGGGCGCGGCCGGTTGGGGCGGGCTGCAGGGTAGGCTGAGCCAACCCGGCTGGTTGGTTTCCTCCCTCTCTTCCCCTTTACTTTTTCCATTTTTCTTTACAAGGCTAGCTACTAGGCGTACACATATATGTACGTATACATATACCTTGCTGGTGGGGCCCACTTTAAGGTAGTCTAGGTTCTAGGTCAAGGGTGTTGGGCCCACATGTCACCTTTCTACTTACTATGTTAGTTGCTTAGCATCACATAAAAACCATAAAGAAGCAAATCACACTAGTATGAAAAGAGAAACAATGCACATGCCACGAATCTAAGTTCAGGAGCTAATGCATCTTACTACGGATGGTTTATGTATATGACACTCACCAAGCATAGGTTAGCTTTCGAAAAAGTTTTTGAAAGTTGTGATTTTTGGGTGTTGGGTAACAGGGATGTTACAGACTCCCCCCCTTACGAGAATCTCGTCCCCGAGATTCAGAAGAAGGCATACCTTTCGAAGAGGTAGGGGTAACGCATACGGAGTTCTGTTTCCTTCTCCCACGTGGCTTCCCTTTCGGTGTGGTTGCTCCACTGAACCTTGCACATGGGGATTGTGGTGCTTCGAGTCTCCTTGGTTGCTCGATCAAGGATACACGTGGGGTGTTCCTTGTACTCAAGCGTGTCTTGGAGATCCAAGATGTCCGTGGGCACCTGCTGCTCTGGCACCTTCAGACACTTGCGGAGTTGAGATACGTGGAACACGGGGTGCACTCCGGTCAACTCCTCGGGTAGCTCAAGCTTGTAGGCCAGCTTGCCAATCTTGCATATAATACGGTAGGGTCCGACGTATCTGGGGGCCAACTTCCCTTTCACGTGAAATCTGCCGGTACCTCGAAGTGGAGATACCTTGAGGTAGACATAGTCTCCTTCCTCGAACGTGAGATCCCTTCTTCGCTTGTCTGCATAGCTCTTTTGTCTGCTCTGCGCAATCCTCAGGTTCTCTCGTACTTGGGCGACTCCTTCTTCAGCTTCTTGTATCTTGGCGGGTCCGAAGAACGACCTCTCACCTACTTCGGACCACATGAGTGGGGTCCGGCATTTCCTACCATACAGGGCCTCGAAAGGTGACATCCTGATACTAGCTTGGTAGCTGTTGTTGTAGGAGAACTCTGCGTGAGACAAGCATTTCTCCCCCATCCTTCCCGGCCCTTGAGTACACAAGCCCTCAACATGTCTTCCAGGATTTGGTTTTTTCTCTCTCTGCCCGCCCATCCGTCCGGTGGTAAGCGGTCTTTATGTCGAGTCGGGTGCCAATTGCCTTGTGGAGGCTCTTCCAGAACGAGATACGAACCGGCTCCCTCTCGTCGGACACGATGTGACTCGGGGCACCATGGAGCCTCGAATGTTGTCGAAGTATAGATCTCGCCAACCGATCGGTTCGGTAACCCCTTTTAACTGGCAGAAAGTGGGCCACTTTGGTCAGGCGGTCGACAATTACCCATATCGAAGTCGTGCCCCTTTTGGGGAGCGGGGCAGTCCTACTATGAAGTCCATGGAGATGCTCTCCCATTTCCAAAGTTGGTACATCGAGCGGCTTTAATGAAATTCAGTTGGTCTTTGATGCTCTGCCTTGACTCGGTTGCATATGTCATATCTTGCCACATGTCCGGCAATGTGCGCTTTCATACCCCTCCACCAGAAAGTCTTCTTGAGATCATTGTACATCTTGGTGCTTCCTGGATGTATGCGTAACTTGAATCATGCCCTTCCGATGCAATCTCTTCTCGTAGCTTCTCGTCTAGGGGTACACAGACCACGATCTTTGTACATGATTGTGCCTTGCCCGTCTTCTCTGAATTCAGGACACTTGCCTATCCTCATGAGCTCTCGAAACTCTGTGATCTCAGGGCAGGTCTCTTGGGCCTTGCGGATTCTCTCTTCAAGATTGCACTGCACTCTCAGAAAGTTCATCTGACTCCTCGGCACTTCTTCTAGCTGGAGCTTCTCCATCTCTTGACACAGTTCAGGAGGGGCGGTACTGGTCGTGAGGTAGTGGCAATAGCTCTTGCGGCTCAGGGCGTCTGCGACTACATTAGCCTTTCCCGGATGATAGTGGATCTCCAGGTTGTAGTCCTTGATCAATTCCAACCATCTTCGCTGTCTCATGTTCAGATCTTCCTGAGTGAAGAAGTACTTCAAGCTCTTGTGGTCGGTGTAAATGTCGCACTTGTTGCCAATCAAGTAGTGCCTCCAGATCTTCAAAGCATGTACAACTGCTGCAAGCTCAAGATCATGTGTCGGATAGCGCTGCTCGTGTTGCTTCAGCTGTCGGGATGCATAAGCGATCACTTTTCCGTTTTGCATAAGGACACACCCCAAGCCATGGCCAGAGGCATCGCAGTAGATCACGAAGTCCTGACGAATATCTGGCAGGGCTAGCACGGGGGTAGTGGTAAGCTTCTCCTTCAGAGTCTGAAAGCTTCTCTCACAATCCGGAGTCCATTCAAACTCATTGGTCTTCTTCAAGAGATTGGTCATGGGTCTTGCAATCTTGGAAAAGTTCTCGATGAAGCGGCGGTAGTAGCCCGCTAAACCAAGAAAACTCCGAATGTCAGTCACATTGCGTGGCTGCTCCCATGCCTTCACAGCTTCAATCTTGGCTGGATCTACTGCCACTCCTTCTGCGGTAAGCACATGTCCCAGAAATGCAACTTCTTCGAGCCAGAACTCACATTTGCCGAACTTGGCGTAGAGCTGATTCTGCCTTAACTTCTCAAGCACTGTCCTCAGATGCTGTTCGTGCTCCTCAGCTGAAGCCGAGTAGACGAGTATGTCATCAATGAACACGACGACGAACTTGTCTAACTCGGCCCATGAACACCTTGTTCATCATGTTCATGAAGTAGGCGGGGCATTAGTGAGCCCAAACGACACTACCGTGAACTCATACTGCCTGCACCGAGTGACAAAGGCTGTCTTAGGTATATCTTCGGGCCGGATCTTCATCCGTGGTACCCCCGATCGGAGGTCAATTTTGGAAAAGAACTTGGCATTCCTCAACCCGATCAAGCAAGTCATCGATCCTTGAAGAGGGTACTTGTTCTTGACAGTCACGGCATTCGGGATTCCTCAGTAGTCTATGCACATTCTCATCGAGCCATCTTTCTTCTTTACGAACAGGGACGGGAGATCCCCAAGGGGAAGCACTAGGCCCGATGTACCCTTTGTCGGAAAAGCTCTTTAAGCTGCTTTTTGAGCTCCTTCACTCATCGACCGACATGCGGTAGGGTCGTTTGGCAATCGGTCCCGCACCGAGGCGTAAGGTCGATCACGAACTCCACATCACGATCCGGTGGCATTCCCGCAACTCCTCGGGAAACACATCCGGATACTCACATACTACAGTATCGTCCTCCATGGTTTTGGCCTCTAGGGCACACAACATGGAGACCGTTTTGCCGTGGTTGGGCTCACACCGATTACATGACCCTTGGGATGGGTAAACTCTACATACCTGGGTGAGCATGAGATCACACCCTTGTGCCGGGTTAACCAATCCATCCCTAAGATGACATCTAGACCATTAGAAGGAAGAAGGGTGAGGTTGGCTAGAAAAGGGTGACCCTCGATGTTTATTCTCACTCCCCGACATTTGTGCGCATACCTCAAGTTTCCCAAGGGGGAACTTGTTACAATAGCTCCTCGTCGTGGAGTGACGGGTACGTGATTCTCTCGTGCAAACTTGGATGATATGTATGAGCATGTAGCACCGTAATCAAAAAGCACCGAAGCCTTAGCTCCGTTAACCATGAACATACCGCATGTACACCACGTCGGGGCGTCCCCGGGCGCCCTGTTGTGAGGTGGGTCAGCGGCCGCTGGTGGCTCCCCGGCACTCCCTTGGGCGCCGCTCGACGGGCGGCTTCCGTGGCCGGAGCCGCCGGTGTAGCAGCAGTCTTCCCGCTCGGGCGCCGTGAGAATCTTGTGGCCGGGCTTGCCACACCGGCAAGTGAAAGGGATGCCGCCTGTGGGGGTAGACGCGCAGCCTTCCACGTGCTCGGGTGCGGGGTCTTCCACGCTTCGTACCCTGAGCAGGGCGGGGGGTAGTTGGTGGTGTAGGTACCACCACCCCCGCTCACTCTGTAGGCGCGCAGCGCTGACGGTGCGGGCGCGGAGGTGCGAGGGCAGCCCTCCACGCGACCTCTGTGAGCGGGAGGTGCGGGACGACCCCCGAAACGTCTCTTCTTCTTCCCTTCGACACAGGTCAGCCTCCAAGCGATCCTTCTCGATCTCCGTGCACTTGTTCATCATCTCACGGAGGGTGTGGCAGTGTGTGCCCGGAGAGAGAAAGCTTGATGCGCTGTGTTGAGACCTTTCTTGAAGAAGTACATTTTCTTCTTTTTAAATCGGTGTCGCTGGGGGCATACCGCATCATGGAGGTGAAGCGGTTGCCGTACTCCTGATCTTCTCCGGATCCCTCGCTGGATGTTGCGGAACTCCTCCACCTTGGCGCCCATCACCCCCCTCGCACGTGGTACTCGGCGAAGGCCTCCTCGAACTCCTCCCGTGATGTGCGCGGGGTCTCGCGCATGTCGCAGAAGCCGCCCCACCACGCACGTGCGGCTCCGACGAGCTGGTGTGCGGCGATGGCCACACACCTCGTCCGTCGTGCGTGTGGTGAGGTCGAGGTTCTTCACGATCTCCTTGAGCTACCGAGGGCGCACGATGGGGTCGCCGGAGTTATCGAAGGTTGGTGGCCTCGGCTTTAAAGCCCTCAAGCTTGCGCTGGAAGTCGTTGGGCGGACCTCCGTGGCGGCGAAGACTCCCTCGCCTGTGGTCTCCCCCAACACTGGTCCGGGCGCTGCATGACCTCGCCCAAGAGCGGGGCGGCGGCGGAGGCGGAGGCGGGGTGGCGGTGGAGCGAGCCCCGGCCGTGGTGGGTCGTGGGGCAGCACCTCCAGCCGGTGGTGGGTTAGGTGCAGCACCCCAGCCGGTGCGGGCTGTGGCGCCTCGTTCTCCTCAGAACGCCCTCCACGACAACCTCGCCCCTCCTCGGGTTGATCGAACGTGTCCGACGCTGCCGGGCGCCACGGGCGGCCACGCCCGCGACCACGCCCATGACCTCGAACCGCCGGCATCGGCGTCTCATGGGCGGTTCAACAAGCGGCTAGAGCGGTGGAGGGACATCCGTTAGAGGGGTTGATTAAAGATACCAAGCTTGCATTAAAATTGGGTGGTTAAGTTGTTAGTCAATTAATTTGAAAACGCTAATAGTACACTCAATCAAAGAAGCATAAAGATCCATAAAGATTGCATAAAAATCCAAGCATCCATTACATTCATTTTATTACATGGCGATGTCTCTAGCAGCTACGCTTAGAAGACTCGCGAGAAACGCCTACTCGCAGTAGGCTCCAAAAGGGTGGCAATTACTCTATCCTTGGGTAGGTGAGACATGTCTCCAAAGTACACGCAGTGGCAACATGTAAGGATGCTAATCTACACTACTAGAAGCATGGGTAGAACACCTAGGTGTCGTAAGGTGGGGTAGCTGGAGAGAGTGGGGTAGCAGGCTCGGGCCCTAGGTGGTGCTGCTCGACTGGTGGAGGTGGTGGTGGTGCAGGGGTGGAAGGCTCAACAAAGCCGCATAGCCGGGTTGGTGAAGGAGGCCGCCGACTCCATCCAGGGAGTCCCAGCCAGGTCGCAGTGGCTGGTGTCGGCGGCTCGCAGGTTGAGCAGTGCTCCCCGGGGGGGAAGTCCTCGACGAAGGGCGGGCGACGGTACATGGCGGGCACAGCCTGCTGCGCAGCCGGTGGTACCACGGCCGGCCGCTTGTCCGACCTCCTCCAGGCCTTCTCCCACGACGGAGCCGGTCGTGAGCGATGCGCTCGCTTTCATGAGCTGCACCGGTGGAGCACGTTGTTCCAGGCATGGTCTGCCTCCCGAGTGATCCTCTTCTTTGATTGACCTCGCTGAAGCCCTGTGTAGCGAGGTGAAGTTCCTGGTGGCGTCCTCCTCGCTCCCGAGGGCCTCCGTGGTACGAGCCAGGGGTACTCTCGAGCTCAGGCGACGCTGTCCAAGTAGTGGTTGTGAGCCCGGAAGTCCCCAACCTGGTCTCGGAGGTTGGCGATCTCCGTGCCCTGAGTCGCTCGTTCTCCCTCTCGAGCATGGCCTCCGCTTGGAGGCGGCGCTCTCTCTCTCCCGGTCGGCTCGTCTCGTAACGTCCATCCATCTCGGCGGGCGGTCTTGAGAGCGTACCGGCCTCGGCCTCAAAGAGGTAGCATCACGGGCGGGCATGCGGACGTCCAGCATGCGGACTGGCCCGTCCGACTACTCGACGATGTCGGTGAGCCTCGGCAGGGTCGGAGCGCCGGAGTCGGTGTCGAAGCCTCCCGGCAAAGATGCGTAAGGGTCCGCGCAAGGAGTCGGGCGGGAGTTGGGCGGCACCTGCACGGAGGGCCGTGGCGCGCAACGGACTGAACGCACATGTCGACGGTGGTGTCGACCTCCAGCTCCGTGAAACCACGGACGTGCGGCCAGTTCTCACTCGGCGGCACCTCGATGGAGATGGCAACGATGCCCCTCTCCCCGCGGATGACGTCTTGGACCCGCCGGATTAACCCCCGAGGTCCAAGAGCACCTCAGCCAGCAGCCAGCCTTGGCGAACCCACCGTAGTGCATCCCGTTGGTCCTCAACTCGTTCGGCGTCTCCATAGCTGCATTGGTAAAAGGCAACTTTTAGGTTTAGAATATAAGATAAGCCATGCATAAAAAGATGCAAGGTCGGTGAATATAACCGAAGACAAGAATTCATCCTAATCTATCGGCCATTTCTAGGGGTCTCGGCCCTCGGGCAAGTATGGCTCTTGATACCAACTGAAACAACCCGCTTTTCCACAAAGGGAAAAGACACGCTCTCAGACAATAATGCAATGGCCTCGAAGGGCTCATTGCCATCATCGACAAATCAGCGGATCAGAGTGTTCATACAGCGAATATTTAAATAAGAGAGTACAAGTAGCAAGATTTAAGTACTTTATTACATCGCCATCAAGGCGGAATCACACTCACACACACATACGGAAAAAGCATAAGATAGGAAGAAGCGGATCAGCAAGTCATCCACTTGCGCGTGGCACGAGACACCTACTCCTCCTCATCATCCCTCGTCGGTCTCCCACTGATGTTCTCCCCGAACCACAATGTATCAAGACAATTTGTACTGGCCACTAATCCCACCCATATGAATGAAGCTTGCTATGTGGAAGGTGGATGCAAGGGTAATCAAAAGACCTATTTGAGGCTCCTGGGTTTCCTATGCAATTGCATAATTAAATAATATTTGTCAAGTTTTAACCCATTTATATCCATAAACCTCCCATCCCTCCCATCCATATCCATCCACACATCACACCACACTCACTTTCAGTCGGGCGAGGAAGACTCCCGCTCCTCCTCGCCTCAACGGCCCTCGGCGGAAACCACCACACCCAGGGGAGAGAAGAGAAAGGACTCCACTCACTAATCATGTGAAGCGTAAATCATAGGAATGTCCATGACCGTGGACACGGCTATACGTATAGATCGATCAACTCTCGCAGAGTGTGTACACTGAACCACCAGATCACCATCATCGGGCGATGCGCCTCGCCTAGGCTGATACCGAAGCCGCCGTCTAACGGGCCCCACGCCATCCTACCACTCAGCCTCCGACACCCCCGAGTCCACCGGCAAGACGCCGAGACTGTGAGACGGGCGCCGGGATCCCGTGAGGGCACCACGCCCTCGGGAGGGTGTGGGTCTCGACACCCGCATTCCCTACACTATCACCCGACAACCTAGTAGTAATGGCAGGGGGCCGCCTAACCGTCAAGTCGCTTTCCCCGCCCATCGAACGAGTGGTGTGCACGAGTGGTCCTATGAACCCGCTCACAACATACCAGCCCTTAGGGGTGACTAGACAGGACATCTTCACAGGGGCCCATCGCCCCACTCAACGGCACCTCCCTGTCCCCGGGCGATTCGTACCCACAAAGGCACTCCCTCCCGAACCTTCTTCCAACACATATACCCGCCACTGTGTATCTCATGTGGGGAATGCCCGCATCACACTCCCATGGCTCGTCCTCATGACTTGCCCTAAATCCTGCCCAGTCGACACAACCCTCACTACACACCCAAGACTCACGCCAAGATCTCTCCCAAAGTCCCTTCCACGCGTCTTCGCACCACGTGCCTCGGCTACTCACAGCCATGATACATTAACAAAGAAAGATAGTAATAAGTGAGTAGCATCAAGATAAACATGATAAGCGCGAGTCTAATCCTAGCATGGGTATGGGGGATCGGTTTCGACAAGGCAAAGGTCGATTCAAACAATTTACCATGCATCCTATAAGCAAAGCTAGCAACAATTAATAGAGCGCTAGCATTTCTAGTTATTGCATGTCTAGATAGGGGCTAAGAGGTTGGGTGGGACGTGGCACCTGTAGTCGGGTCGCCTCCCAGGTCCTCGGTGTACTCTCGTAGTCCTCTCCCTCCTCGGGCCCTCCCTCCGCTCTAAAAGCGTGACATAACACCGCTTGCTTAATGGCCTCCTATAGAGGTGCACAAAGAAGCAACTGAAATCCAAAAGAAGCAAATGCACTCATGGATAAGCCTATGACCTAGAGAGCTCATTTTTAGAAAAATTTGGACACAGGTTTCATATTTTTTCTGAGTTAAAATGGATTTATTATGATTTTCCTCCGAAGATTAAATCATATCCAAAAGAGAAAATTATTTTATTATTTTCCAAAAA
>JADLZL010005643.1:0-49225 GCA_015844335.1 Chrysopogon serrulatus | reverse complement strand
GTGTACTTCATCTTTTCTCTTTTCCTTTTGATGCCTATGCACTTTACCTTTTTCCCCGTCCGTTCGTCAACATTTGAACCACTACTTTGAGAGGTGCCCTGTGCAATTTCATCAACTTGAATTGTATCCTCATCATCAGCCTTGCTCATTTATCCTTTCCCTCCTTGTTACACACAAAGAGGACCTTGTCAAGTTCTTTTGTAATTGCTTGACCTCCCGGATGTTCCAGTTCTTCAGAGAAGCCTTTCCTCTTGGCATATTCATTGTAGCATTTCCTAGCATCTTCGATTGTATCAAACATCTTCCCCACATAGGGCTCTTCGGGAAGAAATCTTTGCTAGAACTGCAAGTCAACATCGAAACAATTTCGATCTCTGAAATACCAATAGCTATCGCAGGTTCATCTTCATTTGCATTTGTGGCTTCCTCTATGTGTGTTTCTTCCAAAGGAACATTGCAGCTCGCAATTGTAGGCAAATCTGAGAAAATTGCGTCATAGGCATGAGGAATGCGTGCACAGAACATTGGATTCCCGCCTCAAAGCACCATCTTCATCTGCTGGCTCATTTAGATCCATCCCCGTTTCTGCGCATTTCAAAACAAGCAATTACATGTTACCCTTCCAAAGAATTTAGTGTAACCTATTAGGCAACTACTAAGAATTAACCGTGCAGTTACATGTATCTAGTTGGCTGGTACAAATCTGTTGGTTTCAAAGATTGTTTAAGACTACAAAATGTTTGGCACATATATACAATACTTTTTTTCACATGCAGATTACTCACATTCCTAGTTCAGTTTGATCATAAGCAATTACATGTTATATTTTTAGCATTTTATTGCAAATTTTTAGGTAACTATTAACTAAATTCAGTGTAAGCAATTACATCTGTTTTAAGTAGGCACACTAGTTATATTGCTTTTTCACATCTTAGTTCTGTTTTATCATTCTGTTTTATCATAGTTCTAACATGCACTTTTTTCCACCCAAGGGTTAGATAATGATCGAAGGTACAAAAGAAGACATGAACCTATGGGAGGGAGGTACAAAAAGACGTCAACATATGAGAGACAGTCTAAAAATTGCTACAAATGCTGTGAATTCCTGGGCATTTTCTTTTTTGTCCTTTTTGCTTGTGTATAGATAGATGTACATGAAAGCTAGCAAATCTGTGCGTATATCCGTGTATTCCTAGCAACCCGATCGAATATATAGCCAACTAGCAAGAATGTCATGTGTTCCTATAGGGAACCGACAAGGGAAGAACCTTTGGTAGATGAAAAGGGGAAGAACTGGAATTACCTGTTTCAGTGGTTGATATTGTTGCCTAGTAAATACTTTTCAGTCTTGGATGCATGCAACTTTGTTCATCGTCTCTCGAGTTTCTCTTTCTTTGCTCTTTTTTCTTCGTGCTAGTTTCGGATCTGATCTGGGGATCTCATCTTGTTTTTGATGGGGGTAGATCTTTTTGCTTGAGGTAGAAGAAGGTGCTTTGGAGAATCTGCTTTTTTTTTTTATGTTGTGGGCCAACTTCTTTTTTGGACATATGCACATGGGCTTGTCCAACGCGCGTAGGCCTAAGTCACGACCGGCATGGAAAAGGGCGCGCTTTACCTTTTTGGCAAATGAAACATACCCCTTTCCGTTTTTGGACTGTGCAAAGCGGAGGTGCTATTTCCTGTCTTGCCAAGACGCCCTAGTACGGTCCATATAATTATTTTGAAAATAATAATTCAGTTGTCCTATAAAATATAATAGAATAGATTCTGATTACAGTTGTCTGAGAAGAAGTATGTACAATTTTTTTCATTATAAAAAACAAAAGATGGGTGACAACGCCACACGTTCCCATATTTTTTATGAATCATTAGGTAAATTATTGACATAAATTCCATATATACTTAAAAATTCTGAAAGTAGAAGAGAATGAAGCTCTAAGCCACAACGATGAGAACAAAACATGTTAATTGACACCTATATTTTCTGAGCATTGACCTTTCAGTTATACTCAGCTTTCAGTTCAATGTTATACTCAGCCCATGTTCCGCTCAGTGCTTCAGAAAAATTGAATGGATGCCCAAATCTGTCGTAGACTTTTAGAAATTAGGATTTAGGCCTAATACTTTTTGAAGTGGCACACAACACACAATTACGGGTTACAGTTAAGAGACTCTAATATGGAAAAAGTTTATGGTTGTAACTTGTAAGCATAAACCGAATGTGGGCAACGTTTATGAAAACACAATAGCTATAGCTTTACTAAGCACGATGGCTGACCAAAACAATAAAATCTTAGCAACTGAAGTACTGAAATAAAAAATAATAAAAAAACCCCTACTCCTACTTACCTACTCCCTCCATCTTAAAATAACCTACTTTCTTTGATTTTTTAAAGACTATGTTTGACCATTTATCTTATTTAAAAGTTTTATATAAATATCATGTATCTTGTTATGATTTATTTTATCATTAAAGATATTTTAATAATAATTTATTTATTTTATAATTTATATAAAATTTTTAAATAAGATGAATGGTCAAACAGTCTTTAAAAGTCAAAAGAAAGAGGGTTATTATGAGACGGGGGAGTACGTTGCTGCCTGTTTGTGCTTGCAGGCAGACTGCGCCTCTGATGCCGCCGCTGGCGTGCTTGCTGCAGCTGGCTTTGCCTGGTGCCTGCTGCTTGCACGGGAGACTAGGGATCCGGCTGCGGCCAAGCCTGCGCCTGCCCGCAGGCAGCTGGAGCCGGCCTACGTGCGTTGCACTGCCCTGCAGGCGCAGGGCCTGGTTACTGCTCCCACCTCCTGGCTCGACCGGTGTCCACTGCTCGCCACCACCGCACGGCACGGTGCTGCTGGCCCGCCACCGGCCACCGGGCCACGATCATCATTGCCGATTCAGCGATGGAACAGACAAAAGAGACGGGAAGGAAAGGCCGGTTTGCTCCTATCTAGGCCCTTCATCTAAACACGGCCCAAAATCGAGAAAAGAACGTGTTTTATGTGAGATGTAGCTGTACTGAACATGTAGAATTAGTTTGAAAGAGGCCAGATCTAATTATTAGGGATAGAATAGTTTTGGATTGGAATTATAGGATTTCTATTCATGTTATTCAGGATTGATAGATCTATTTGTATATTAAAAACAGAAAAAACTAAACGGAACCGAATCTATCTCTTATTAGTTGAACGAAAAAAAAAAAAAGTGGACGAAAGAAGAGGTGTACCAAAAAAAAAATAGGCTAAAAGTTTTGTCTCTTTATTATTAGACTAGAAATATGCCCGTGTGTTGCAACGGGAGAAAAATAAGTATTAAAATTAAATAAAATGAATAAGATATAAAAGTGATTTACCACCATAAAAAGTGTTTTCCTTTGAATAGTTTGCTTCATAAACAAAGGATCACATGAAATTTGCGATGCATGCTTAAGGTTTATGCAGATCATCCGGATTGATCCTCGGTAGACGAGCGGCGGAGTACTTCCACCTTTGCATACATCGGCTTTGTTATAGTTTTGTTTCCTTGAGAGATATGTGTTCTATTTCTTTGAGAGAGATATGATTATTTTGGCTCTAAATACATATAATAAAATATAAATTATTTGATTAAAAGTCATTGTCAAATTAGAATTTCTTAGTATATTATACATGTGTGTTGCAACGGAAGACAAAAAAAGATTATCAAACGATTTGACACATCAGTTGCTGCAGAGCTATAGTGGCTACAACAGCTTAATTTTTACAAGTTCTACTTTTGATGTTGTTAGTGGTCTGCACCAGCCACAAATGAACGGGCTCGTTAATCAGTAAAATATTTAATAGTTTTAAATTAGATGACAAACGACTTAAGATTCAGTTTATAGTTTGATTAGTTAGGCCATCGACATAACATATGATATGGTATTTTTTTTTTTTTATTTTATATAAGAGAAAATAGAATTACAAGTCATAAAAGATAAAAATAAAATCACTAAAACGGAGGCATACGGGACAGCAGCACTTTTGGAGGTGCGGAGTATGGATTCCTAGAGAGAAAACAAAACGGGAAAGAAAAGAAGATGGAAACAAAAAGATTATGGACGGAACATGGACTATCGGCTGGACAAAAATTTAATTTATTGGCAGAAATTTCTTTTTATTATTAGGTAAAAAATAATAATATATAGATATGAATTAGGATTCCTATTTCAACTTACTCAACATTGGAGAGATCTATTTGGATTATGACTCTAGCTATCCAAGTCACTTTAGGAATCTGTGTCCAAGCTACGGGTTATTATATATATAAGTTTGGACAAAAGAAATTCTCATCTATCCGGTAGTTAGAGGGAGACGTACCAAAAAATGGATGGACAAAAAAAAATAAAATTTGAAATTTTGACTCTTTATTATTATATATAGATATAGATATAGATATAGATATAGATATATAAAGAGATATAGATATATATAGAAAAAATTGAAATTGAATTAATCTACCATATACACTTATTCTTATATACGATTTACTTCTCTCTCAATTAGCCACATCGACGTCAATTCCTTGTCGTTCGATTACCGATCCATGGCCGCATCACACTTCTCCCTTTGTGCTTCTAGACTTCCCCCAGACTCCGCCTAGGCCCCGTGACAGCTGCAAACACCGCCCACGCCGCCGCTTGCTGCCGGCGTCCCCCACCCGCCACAGCCCCATCGTCCGCCTCCCCCTCCTCTCTGATCCCTCTCTAAGCTGCACCAGTTGCTGCGCCCGCCGACGCCAACCTGTCCTGGCCCCAACCGAACCCTCCCCGCCGCGGTGTCGGTAGCCACCATGGCTAGGACCGGCTTTCGTCCAACCTCCATGCATGGCCACCGACTTCTTTGGCCGAAGCTGCTCCTCAGCTTTGCCTTCATCCAGCTCGACGTTACGCGCGCCAACAACCACGGCCCCCCTCCGCTACCACCTCGGCAACGCACGCTGCTCAGAGTCGCCGCTGCACCAGCCATCTAGGGTAGCTGGAGGTCCACATCATCGACGCCCACCATGTGTTCGCTGGAATAACCTCAAGGTAACAATGGCTACAAGTTCTGCTTTCTTGATTATTTTTCAGTTTAGATTTCAGACGGAGCTCACTGTTTCCTTGCATTCCAATCTGATCTACAGTGACTGCTTCGGTTATTAGGTATACTAGAGTGGAACCCCGCGCAGGGGAGACAAAACAATGGATGGGTAGAGGAGGGCAAAAAACCCTCGGAAGTGAACAGTAAAGGGATAATGGGTGGCAAGGAAGTACTAATTAGGAGTATTAAATATAGACTAATTATAAAACTAATTACACCGATTGAGGCTATTTTGCGAGACGAATCCGAGCCTAAGACAGTGTTTGGTTGCCGGTACCAAATTGTGGATGAATCGGAGCATCCTGTATGACTCGATGGGGCCCACCTATCCTAGTGTTTGGTTGCTGAACTACATACTCCCTCTGTCCCTATTTAATCGTCGCCGTGGGATGCGTGCCATAAATTTGACTTGATTTATAGAAAATACGTGTAATATTTATATCTTCATATAATTTTATTAAAAAACTAGATCCAAAGATCTTTCCGATGATACTAAATATGATACTAATCGATGATATTTATTATTTATTAAAATTGCCGGTATTTCTTTCTCGGGAAGCGAAGCGACAGTTATTTAGGGACGGAGGGAGTAGATCCATCCAGATTCTCGAAAGATGTTGTATAATCTAGTGCGCCTAGAAACACCGAACGGCAATGTCCAAACGGGCTCACATCTCACCTCCCTTCCTTCCCTCCTCGGTGATGCTATAGTTGCTAATGATAGATTAATTAGCCTTAATAAATTCGTCTCACAAATTACCCTCCAGCTATGTAATTAGTTTTGTAACTATCTCATACTTAGTTCTTATATTAAGCATCAAATATACAATGTGACACGGACAAATGCCCTAAGCTGAGAACTTTATTTTGCTCTTAATAAACTAATTTGTTGGTGCTATAACATCTCCAATAATTGGTAAATGAACTCCCTAAATCTATTTTTAGAAAAAAACATCACTAATCGAATCTCTGAACACAACCTCTATGACCACCGTCTGAAGGGGTCAAGATACACATCCCCACTCTAGCCACCACTCGGCTTGGGCTAACATAGCTAGGAGAAAAATAGGATTTTAACTGACCTAATTCAATTTCTCTTATGTCATGATTACTTCACACGGGATAAATAAACTTTGTGACTTGAGCTTGGTTATCTCTCAAACTCAATTTTATTGATGCAGTTTACTTTGAGAGCTTACAATGCTACATATTATTGTCCTCGGACACAAGCCCTCACTTACAATGTGACGCGTTTTTCTACGTGGCTGAAACACATTTCCTTGATTTGAGGGGAGGTGGCTGAGGATGCCTAAAAGGGTGGAGAGTTAGTGAGAGGGCATTTCATCGGGGCTGTTGCATTTGGTGTTGTGCTGCTGCTCTTTGTTCCTGGTGGCTTTTTTATGTTCTATCGGTGTTGCTTCATACAGATGAAGGTTTTGTTGTTTATGATGGTGAGTGCGCTTCAAACAAATGGCAATGGCTATCGACGGTGCGGCTGGTGCTAGGGGCTTCGAGAGGTCGTGGCCTTCAACTTTGGACCTAGTCGGGTGACAAATGCGGACTTGGATCTGTGGGCTAACTTGATGTGGTTCTTGAAGCCGATAGAGGGGTTTTGTCCTCTTGTGTCATGCCCTGTGTGTGACCTCGTGTGGTGGAGTGGCTGGTAGTGTCGTGTCCATTGGGCGGCGTTGGAGGGACCCCGAGCCATGAGCACTTGGGACATATGCTTTTGTCTTGGGCCTTGACTGGTGCTCGAGACCAGGAGCCAAGGACCAGGTTCAGAAGGACCAGGTTCAGATCCTGTCGATTGAGGCTTGTGAGTCGGTCGAGTCCCCGAGCCTCGAGAAGATGTGGCGGGCGCGCTCGAGCTTGGACCTGTCTTTAGCCAGAAGGTGCATGCGAGCGGACTTGAGGGATCCCTAGAGCCCTCGGGCGATCCTGCAGGAGAGATCGGTCGGGGGTTTCTCCATCGAATCTTGTATCCCAAGACTTAATATGCCCATATATTTGGATCTTGTCACTTACCTACTCCTTATTTAAAACTAAGCAAGTTCAGATTCTGACTGCAATACTCTGGCCAAAAATCTTCTTTGACTGGCTGTTAAAGTTCTATTTACTTCCTTATTTATACAAGCCGATGAAGTTGAATCAGTTCTGGCCAATGCAAGGCAGATTCATAATAACCAGTTTCTTCAGAAGTCACGTATCCTTCCAGTTGTGTGATGCTTAATTCATAACTAGCTTCAAACCAATGAGCAAACATTGCAGGTCCATATGAGATATGACATCTGATTTCCCATATCGAAAACGTCTCTTATATTATATAAACAAGGGATGCCACACAGACCAATAGTATGAAGTGAAAGGAGTAAGCAATATGAAATGGAAAGAGTATTAATGGTGCGCTCACCATGCGAGCAATAGAATATCAAATTTAGTATTTTAGTAGTCAGCCCATTATGTATATCGAGTAATAAAATATAAAATAGAGGCAGAAATTAAGGAAGTATTAATTTAGTAGTCGTCTAACCATATGGAGCAATAGTAGAAAATAAAACAGAGGGTTTAAGTGGAGGGAGTATTTAATAGTCCGCTCATCGTATTGAGCAATAGTTAAATTGCTGCTAATCGATAAACATATTGCTATGAGGCATCAAATGAATGATAGCCAAATATATCTCCTGAACTACAAGAAGAGTGACACCAAGAACCAATTAATCTTCACATTTGCTTCATCCGTCCACCTCCATTTAAGCACGACCAAAGAAGCATCACATCCAAACCAAAGCAATCGAGTAGCTGCATGGTTAGAAACAAGGCTTCTCATCAGATGGCACTTCTCAAAATCAAGGACGCAATGCATCATTTTGTGGTGGCCACCATGATCATGGCGTTTGGCGCTTTCACTCTACTTCGTTCATGGAGGCAGTAATGGCGAATCATGTGGAGGTACTTTAACTACTTTGTTCTTATATCGTTTTAGATTAGGTGCTGACATGATTCGGCTTTTTGATCGTCGCTCTCTCATTTTGCAGTTGAGTGCCATCAGCTAACAGGATGCACTCATGACAGGTGCCTGGTTTTTTTGTGCCTTGTTGGGGCTTACTAAATTTACAGTAGCCTGTGGCGAAATCTCCGGCAATGAATCATGTTGCTGCACATTCAATTGTAGATCAGTTCCTCCGCTTTGACGAGGTTGAAGCCACAAACTTCCTTTGTATTATCTTAAAAATAAACAAAGATAGGACGATATTGATGTGATGATCCTTCAACTGCATGTGGACCGATTAATCAAAACAATGTGAAAAATAAATCTAATACATTTATATCTTGTCCATTTTATCTAGACAACAAATCAATTGGAACTTGATGTTACCAAGATGCTCCTTTTGAGCTTGTTTATGGTCAAAAGTCATTTTGAAAGATATGATTAACTATTTATTTTTATTTATTGGCATTTCTTAGTGTCATCAATGCCAAAAAATGCTTGATATTGATTAACTTGTCTTTAGCAACTAGTCATTACCTCCTACCTATACTCCTAAGCATTAAACTAGGTTGTCATCCTCAATTATATATCTAGAAATAATTAATGGTACTAATAATTAATCTATCATCTTATGTGACCAGGCAGAAATAATAATGATGAATATATAAAGAATGATTCTGCAAGCGGACAGATAATTATATCATTGTAGCATTTTACCTAGAGTATTACCAAGATATCAATTTATATTTATACCACTGGGAAAAAGTATAGTTAAACATGATATCTATAGTATTGATAATACTTATATGCAATGAATGAGAGATTTAACCAATGCCATACACCCTACTCATAATAGGGATAACTCACATGATAAAGATATATAAATGATAAGTACTGATCAATCATAAATAATAATGAATCCACTCAGAGAACTCCCACTCAAAGCACTCTAGTCATTACCATAACATTGTCTAACCTAAATATTAGAGAAATAACTCCTAAGTATTTAACTACATATTAAAGCTACATCATCTAGTGCAAGTACATCTAGCAATCATTGTAAAGTAATACTACTATGATTCCTAACCACAACGGAGCCATGCACAGGAAAAGTCGAGTTCAGAAACCTCCGATATACAAATATATTCTTAACCCGCCAATCCCACTCTACTAAACCACCAATCAGGGGAGGCTTACAAAGGACTCAATGAATCTATCACATCCATAATCTACCTCATGACCCGGCGCAATTAGGGGCATCCTTAGATATGCAAAACATCTAAGCACCACACATTCATATTGCACATCATACACCATAAATACTAATGGATGAATGCTATATGAACATGTGCACGAAACACAATAGCAACCTAACTATGCTAGATATATCAAAGTAGACAATGAACATTATAATCAAACTAAGATGAAGAACAATATTGCTAGTAATAATCATACAAAGATATTATAATCAGAGAGGAGAGCTTAAGAACTATACCGAACTCCTTGCTCTTGACAACTTTGGAAATCTAAAATCGGTTGACTATTGGTGTTTTTTAACGTCACGGTTAGTTTTACATTCTTAGCAATAGTGCCAGAAATGCTTGTTGGCATTTTTAGCATTATTACCAGGATTGCATCCCTAGCAATGAAATCAAGAAACATCTCAATGGTAGTTTTTAGTATTTACAGAACAAGTCCACAAGCGCACGGAATTACTATTGTTACATTTCACCTGGAAGTATTTTTAGGGTATCGTATTTTCCCAAGGGAAGGCATAGGCATAAAAGACTCTATTAGGTACATGAGCAAGATAACATGTTATACAAGATACCAAAGTTCGTAGCGTGGATAAACCATGATAGATATTTGGATAGTGAGACACATAGAAGCCAATCTCAGGAATAAAGAAATAGAGAACAAAGAAAGAATAACCTAAACTGGAGCAGGCATCCTAGTGTACACAAGAGCAGAGTGGTAAAGATAAAGATGGATCACTATGGCCTCACGGTCTAAGGGTAGACAAACAATACTTTTACTTGCTTACTTCGGGCAACGCCCTACACCTAGTCTGCCAGGCAATACCGGCATATAGCTCTACACCATACCCTGGACATGGGGATTACAAGGGACGGACATGGCTATCACCACCTGCTGCCTACCACCTGAACCGTTGGATATGAGGGAAACGAAGGTAGCCTCTAACTTAGACACCACGTCTGTGCTATCGACTACTACTCTAGTGTCGTACATGGCCATCCATCTTTATTAGGGACCCTCTACTAGAGCATCTGCCATGGGGATAGACAATGAACCCGCAAAAAAGTTTAGGTAAAGCTCATCTAAATAGTATTCATAGAAAACCATAGCAACCATGAACACCTACTTGGTCAAGATCGCGTTAAGGTACCAAGAACGTGCTCATCAAGAGACAAGCGGGGGAAGAATAAAAAAGATGGTTCTTCCCTAACTCTTTCCTCACACCTCTCCCTACTTTACTTTAACTAGCTAACTAGGGTATGAACCTTAGAACATGGTGTTCTTATCTCTATGGACAAGATAGATCTTAGCCTTATGCATGGTATGAATGAAAGAGCAAAGATCATATGCTAAACTAGTAACATAAGAACCTAGCTCTAGAACATGATCATAACCATATTGAGAAAATAAGAACAAGAACATGATGAAAAACATGATAAGAGTCAAAACTGAGAAACTATATTGATCATACTAAATCTCCAAGTGCCCTTGCTCTCCAATTACAAGGCTTGGCCTAGCTCCACTACCAATTCTATCTAAAAGAATAACTAAGAGTAAAGAGTGGAGAGGGAGAATGGCTCCAAGGTGTGGCGTGTCCCTTGGAGGGGGAGAAGGCCTTCCTTTATAGGCTAGGAGGGGTGGAAACCACTTCTAGGTAGCCAATATGGTACAAAAACTTTGTTTGCAACAATTACAAATATATATGTAGAGCCAAATCTCATCTTGGGCTTCTTCCTCACATCTGGCCTGCCAGGCAAAAGCCCTAGGCCTGTTTGGTTCGGCATGGAGGCAGCCTGCCTAGCCTCGGGCCACCGCCCCTCGCAGGCCTACATGGCACCTGGCCCGGGCCAGCATGCCCCTATGCGTGCCCCCAGCTGGGCGGGCTGGCCTGATGGCCTAGCGGCTAGGCCGGCCGGCAGCTGGGTGACCCACTCTGAGGGAGCCGACACGCCCGACACCCCGTCTCCTCAACCCGGTGACGCCGAATCCAAGATGAGAGATGACAGACACGCCTGAACCTCCTCTCTACTTTCCCTCACTCACTCCCTATGCTAAACTAGCTATCTAGGGCCTAGGCCCCTATGAAGTGGAGCTCTTGTTTGGTGCTCTTGCCCTCTCTTGGTTGTTTGCTTCATTCATATGAGGAGGGGGGAGGCCTTCTTTTATAAGTGAGGTGGAGGGGCTCTTTGCAAGATTCCACCCAAACCAACTTTTTTAGATACATTGAACCTAGACCCCCCTATGAATCGACATTGGAGAAGCGATAAAAATCCACTGACCAAAGCTTAGGCCGAACAGGGGCCGGGGTGGTGCGACCACACCCTAGTGCAGGCGCACCCTAATGGGCTCCAATTAGGTCCCGAAAAGTCCTGGATCACTGAAAATGGAGTCCGGATGCATCCTGGGCGTCCAATTTACCGAGGATCGCTCCCCGCAGCCTAGACTGGATTTGAGATTTGTTCAGGGCTTTCACTTCTTGGGCTCATGTTTAGTGTTTGTATCAATGTTTGGGACCCAGGTATTCTAGTGACTGGGCCACTCATTCTTTGAGCCTTTTTATGTATACTTTGTTGCCCTTTATGTGTATATTTTGATGTATTCCAGCATGTCCTCCTACAAGTGGTAAATCACTAAAACTTGTGGAATTGATTAGTTATAAGCCCTAACTCTAAGTTTGGTGTTCACATGATCTCCATTTTATGTGAGTGTTGACAGTTATGTTTATGGGTTAAAGACCACCAATAAACTCCCCCACACTTGCCTCTTGCTCGTCCTCGAACAAGGTTTAGTTGCAAAAGTAGACATAAGCATAAAACCCTAAGATATATGGCTTTCATGAAAATCATTTCATCACATTTCTTACACAAGTGGGATATGTGGCATTGGCTAACATGTTTTCTTGGGTTGTTGAAAAGTGGAATGGTTCTCGAAACAAGCACTACTACAATAAATTTAATGGAGCCGGGCAAAAATGGTTAACCGAGGCGGGCATCCCAACCGCCTCGGACCAATCGTCACGGTTAATCATGGATTAACCGAGGCGGTCAGGTTATAGTAACCGCCTCGGTTAATTGGTATTAACCGAGGCTATTCCTTATGACGCCCGTTTCAGTTAATATATTAACCGAGGCGGTTCGTTATAATGCCCGCCTTTAGTTACATGATTAATCAAGCGATTATATGTAAATTGCCCGCCTCGGTTACTAATTTTTAGATTAAAAAAGCTTTTAATGTAATAAAATCTAATTTAAATTTGAAATCGAATAATACAATACGTACTAAGCTATAAATGAAGCACATAATACACTAGAAAACACTTATACATTGAGAGAAAGATTATAAGTTCATATAAAGTCGTCCCACATCGTTTGTCGATCCGCCACAAAGTGTATATTACACAAGCATATCATACATACGAGAATCTAAGCTACGGTCTACTAGAAGATGTCCGGCAATATGTAATCCCTCATGTCTAGCATGGTTCTCCAGCCCGTAGCTTCTCGTACTTCTCCGTAGTCGCGAGCTCGCTTTCCTCATTGAAGAACTTTCCGCCAACATGAGCAACTTCGCCCTGCATTACAAACTTACGGATGTCGGCTATTGTTTGCTTGATGTGAGCGTTGTCCACCCTTGACTCTCTCCAAATTGGTTTTGCTTTCTTGAGTTGCCGCCAACTTCGGCCGTATCCGCTAGCCACCCTCAAGTATTCACAAGCGTAGCATCCACATAAAACCGAGAGGCAACGGGTTGTTTGGCACACTTGCATGCAATGATAACATACCACATAATCATTACAACTATGTACATGATTCATGATGTACTACCATATATATATATATATATATATATATATATATATATATATATATATATATATGAATATCACTGATACTTAACCGAAGTCTCGCTTGACCGAGAGATGGGGTTCCATACTTCTTCTTTTTTCTTCTCGGTCCTCCGATCATAGCAATCTGGGTCTTCAACGAACTTCCTATAGGCGCTGTATGAAAACCACAAGTGTCCACACCAATTTGATACATACTAATCATGCCATAATTAAATGTGTGTCGTCACTTACTATCGGACACAATTTTCGAAATCCTTGTACCCATTTTTGTTCGATTTGGCGCATGGAGTCGAATACGACGGCCTTCCCATCCTGTGGATAGATTAGAAATACAACCCAGTGGCCCGTGACGCCCAAGCTGCAACATTTATATAGTAGG
Organism: Chrysopogon serrulatus; assembly: GCA_015844335.1. NCBI lineage: Eukaryota > Viridiplantae > Streptophyta > Magnoliopsida > Poales > Poaceae > Chrysopogon > Chrysopogon serrulatus. The sequence continues at coordinate 35,653 of JADLZL010005643.1, read as the reverse complement.
ATCACAAATCTTTACATATAAATAGAGTCAACCCAATACCTATTGCAATTATCGTTTGATTCACTTACCCGAACTGGTGTGCAGCAAGGATGCACCCATTTCCTCGGATCTTCTTCATTGCTTCTAGAATGTACTGTCCCTTTCTATACTTGAGCTCTCCTTGTAGCCTAGTCCGAGCTAGCACTCGCTGCAATCTATCCAAGTTTACCAACTGAGGATCCGTGTCTGGTATATCATATCCAATGATTGCCCTCTGGGAAATATGCATAGGGGATAACTAGATAACGTTATCCTCTATTTCATTGCCAATATACGATTGCATCCTGCAAGCACAAGTCATCGAATACATTATTCTAAGCTTTGTCATAATGAACGTATTATCTGCTAGAACGAATCTTTTTTTAAAATCACTTACATTGCAAAGAGGGTAACTTGGGCGACATCGAGATCCTTGCGGCGCAACATCCTATGTATGTCATGGAAGTCAAGGGTGAAATAATAGTCTTCATCCAAGTAGAAGTGCTCCCTAGGGACCTTCACAATGAATTCTCTCATGCCTAACTTTGCTGTATGCATATACCAGATATGGAACCTCCGAACCTCCCACAGCTCATCCTGGACGAGCTGGCCTAAGGGTAACATGAACTTGCCATTCTCAAAATTATCGGGGCAATCTAGAGTAAGGTCCCAAATTCTAGGCGGCGTTGGAGGCCTGTAATTGAGACAAAGAGTGAAGAAAACCGTTAGTATCGTGACCCACACACATTATTTGTTGACTATGTTCGGTTACCATTCAAATTTGTACCTGTCAAACTTCGTCGTGTATTGGAACCTGTTTGCTATTTTGTACGCCACCCATGCCTCCACGGGGATGTTCTCGGGTCTATCGTCCTCCTCTTCGGTTGTATTCTTCTGTTGCATAGAAGGACAACTCTCTTTACCCTCGCCTATATCCCCAGGTGGCAGTGTTCCACTCCCCGATGCACCTTGCGTAGGAGGACACTTCTCTTTGGCCTCGCCTTGACTGCTTCGAGGTGGTGTTCCTTTCCCTGATCCACCCCCTGTATGTCCTTGTGGGCTGCCTACGTCTAGAGGGTGGGCTATGCCGAGGACTGTTGCCTGGTCCTCCTGCATTGTCATTACCATCACTGCCCATGTCCCTGTCATCGTTGTCGTCGTCACATGGACCACCCGGAGGAGACGGCGGCGGTTGAGATCCACGTGTAGCCGGCGTCGGCATTTGCAAGACAATATCTGCCTTGTTCCATAGCACATGCTCACCAAGATCACCGCCGAGCCTTGTGGCACCTGATTCACTAGGAATGTCGATTTCTTCTTCATCGAACTCATCATGGGTATACGACACTAGCACCAACGCATAGTCTGCCGGGATGGGCCTTCCGCGATATCTGGCTTCATCATTTGGTGGTTGTACCTATCCTTGCACCACATCCTTCTTCTTGCCTACCCTACCCCAAGGCACCTAGAGGGTGCACATTGTTGGTGCTTCGATCTCATCGACCGGGTACCTTACATGTTCAGAAGTACCCGGCACCATCTGCGCTTGTCCACCGGCTTCACCCTGTGACGGTAGGACGCCAGCTTGGCGTAACATCTGGGTCCTCAGCTCAACCATCTTGGGGTCATTGCTCACAAAAGCATCTTGTATCAAACCCATTATCATTTCTTTAACTGCCTCATCCCTGCCTTTCTGGATTAGCCCTTCCTTGTATGCCTGTCTCGTGTGGTAGGAGTTGGCGTCGTCGTCTGATTGCCACGACTTGACATGCTTCCAACTCTACCGCGAGGATACGCCCCAGACGCGACCGCGGTGCTCGGGGTTTCCCAGCGCCTCGGTCAGGACATCATGATGTCGCCGAGGTTCGAAAAGCCCTTGTTCTTTGGCCTTTGTGATCGCGATGATTGCCTTCTCTGCCTCTTCGGTCTGTGGCTCGTTATACTTGGTCATGCCCTCCTTTATTTTCTTTGGACGACGGGCATAGAGGAAGTCACGTGCCCTCTCATCGACGCCTTCTAACGGATTCTCCTGCCCTGATGCAGCTACCTCACTCTCTTCCTGCCGCCACTTGGGCCTCTTAGCGGCGTACCCCCTCATACCAAGGTGGTGAGGGTGCACGTTCCTCTTTGCAAGCTCAGAGTACTTCGTGCTCTTGGTCTTCTCATTTTCGTCTTTCATTGACTTCACAAATTCTTCCCATATGTGACGCTTGATGAAGCTATAGTCTGCATATGGTGTCTTATTTTTCTGCACGTACTCTCTGTTGAGTTTGGACCGAAGGCCGCGTAGCGCTTTTCCAGCAACAAACAACGCATGCTTCTTGCACAGTTCTTCATCGTATTGGTCCGGAGGATACTGGAACATTCTCTTCACATCTGCCCAATCCGCACCCTTGAGGTCGTCCGGGACTTTCTTCCAATTCTGATATGTAATTGGAACGTGCTCCCTAACTACATAGGAGCATTGGTTGCTGAAGGTGCTGATGATAGTTTTTGGCTCCAAGGGCTCACCGTGCGGCCCTATCTTGTGAATTACGTGCACCTTCTTTGACACCTGGTGCCTCCCATGTTGCCCCCCTCTTCAATCCGGACTTTGTGGTACTCTTGCCACCGGGTTGAAGGGCTCGGCGTGGGCCCAGATGCATGCCCTTCCCCTTCTCCCTCATCGCCAAACTCTAAACGCAAAAGGCACCACCGGTACCTATAGAGAACAAAAAAAAAACTTACGTTCATTTTCTACTTACATAACTCATAGCCCTCGGTGTTGTGCTAGTAATATCCTTACGTCACGCCTTTGAGTTTTGGTATCATCCTCTGGTGCCTCCATTCGTGAACTTCGTGTTTCCGCCGTCGCATTGAAGTTGTCGTCTTCTTCTACAACATAATCTGGATCATCATCTTTAGCCGTATGGCGTTTCTTTTCTAGAGGCGTGTGTCGCTCCCCGGTTCTCAAACAGATCTTGACTATATGATGAGACAGAGTCATCATCACTAGATGATGAGCCTTCATCAGCGCTGTTAACAGTAGTAGGCTCCCGCCATTTGCCATCAGCCTCGGCCGCCATTGAAAGCTGTAAGCAAAATATAGTTATATGGACATCTCTCAATTATGTGAAGACAATGCAACATAAATAAAGAAATCATTTATTTTATTCATATGTTCACAAGATTACATCCTTGTACATTAAGAGTATGTGTACAACAGTGTATAAGAAAAATACAAAAGTAAAAAAGTAGATAAGAAAATTACAAAAGTGTAAAAGAAAAATACACAAATATATAAGAAAAGTACATCTTTACATATTCGGCTCAGAGTAGCACATGTCATTGTTTGGACCTAGGTACATATCCTCATAGCCATTGCCTCAGATTAAGTTGCCATTTCATTTCACATTTGGACTTGGAGCTTAAGGAACAAGTATATCATCGTAGGCATGAAACCATGGGAGACATCCAGCCAAGCCATCACCTTCACATAATGATCAGTATGTTGCCTGGGCATGGATGTTTCCCATGGTTCGATGACTACCATGAACATCATAATAACAAGATAGGCCAATAAATGCCCAGTACCTCACAAGTCCCAAATGTTATTCAAGGTACAACCACTTACGGCATTGTAATCATCATAGGCAACAATACAAAGGTAAAAAACAAATCTTAGGTCACATTAAAGGCAAAAGTTGGCCTCAGCTGCATTCTACATCACATATTGAACTCATGACAGCATTCATCATAGGTGGCAAAGATGTCAAATTGGTTAGCGAAGTTCATGGTAGGCATGGAACCATGGGACACGTCCACCCCAGCCATCAGGTACCTAGGCATGCCTAGAACAGTTGCTTGGGGATGGACGTGTCTCATGGTTTGATGACTAACATGAAAGAATCAAGATCATATTGCAACATAAAAGTAGCCACCTCAGAATTAAAAAGCTTGCATCATAGGCCAAATATCCATAACAAAGAATAAACAATATCCAAAACCACACAAGTCCAATATTTTAATATAGGTAGAACCTCTCATGGCCTCAGCTACATTCGACACAACGTATTCAACTCACTAGAACAATCCTCATTGGTGGCAAATAAGATGTCAAATAGGTTTGCGAAGTTCATGGTAGCCATGGAACCGTGGGACAAGTCCACCCCAGCCATCAAGTAGCTAGGCATGCCTAGAACAGTTGCTTGGGGATGGACATATCCCACGGTTTGATGACAAACATGAAAGAAAGAGCCACCTCAGATATCTAGTGTTGCATCATTGGCCAAGTAGTAAAACAAAGTAGTATCGATAGCCACTGCCTCAGCATAAAAGTTTATTGACATGAAACATTGTATAAGCCACTGCCTCATCAATATTTTTTCAAGTCCAAAAGTTTCATCATTCCATAAGCCACTGCCTCAGCATAATTTTACAAGTTTACAAGATTAATCATTTGCATTAGCCACTGCCTCATAGCCAACTAGCCAATTACAGCAAGTAGTGATTTCAACCGAGTTGACCAACTAGTGTGTAGTAGTATAGTAGTATTAGGAGTAGTAGTATAGTGTGCAGCACTAGAGAAGAGTAGTACTATAGTAGTAGTAGAGTATTACTAGGAGGAGGAGGAGTGTGTAGCCATGGAATAAGAGAGTAGTAGTATAGTGTGCAGCACCTAGAGAAGAGTAGGAGTATAGTACTACTAGTAGTATAGAGTGCAGCACTAGAGAAGAGTAGTACTAGAGTAGTAGTAGTAGTAGGAGAACAGTAGTTGTAAGAGGGTAGTACTAGGAGGAAAGTAGTTGTAGGAGAGTAGTATAGCAGTAGATAGGAGAGTAGGATAGTAGTAGTAGGAGAGTAGTATAGCAGTAGTTATGCTAAGAGTAGTATAGTAGTAGGAGAGTAGTATAGCAAAGAGATAGGAGAGTAGGACAAGAGTAGTAGGAGAGTAGTATAGCAATAGTTATGCTAAGAGTAGTATAGTAGTAGGAGAGTAGTATAGCAAGAGATAGGAGAGTAGGACAAGTAGTAGTAGGAGAGTTGTATAGCAAGTAGTTATGCTAAGAGTAGTATAGTAGTAGGAGAGCAAATAGCAAAGACATAGGAGAGTAGCACTAGAGAAGAGTTGAGAGAAGAGTTCTATGTACTAGTAGTTATGCTAAGATTTAAACATCAATTGCCATAGAACAAAGAGGACAGGGCAACATTTTGAACAATTCATTGACACACGCGGTTTAAGCATCATTGATAGTGGCTTATTATTCATAAAATCATAAACAAAATTTGACAACTAAACTGCCGCACCGGTTTTCCAAAGAATACCAAGTGCTAACTATATGTGTGCCCAGGATGTCCACACGACACATATAGTGACAAAAATGGAGATTATCAAAGACAATGCTTTATTATATATCAAAACATAATTACAACAAGACATGCATCTATTACAATGCAGAGCGGAAACTATTATATATCTACTCTTTGGGTCTCCATACTCCACAGGGACGGTTGACTGGGGGAGCACTCGCCTAGTACTCATAGAACATCTTGAGGAAAACACGTCTCTTGAATCTAACACCTGGTACCCATCCAGAATTTTGTTGATTGTAAAGCAAGTGTCGGGCGCACCATGCTCAAAAAAGCATAACATGAGGGGATGCAAGGCTCAAAAGGCAAGACACGGTTGAACTGCGGTAAGCACTTTTAGTAGGTTATATTTTATTATTATTTCTGACTTGCTAGGTTATGCTTAAGCTCCCAAGGTGAGAAGTATAATAATTATCATTAGTATTTATCATCATCCAAAACCATCCACGGTAACCATCTATCTCGAAAAGGATCCAGGCCGCTCATGACCGTGAGCACGGCTGATATATCAGTTTTACACTCTGCAGAGGTTGTACACTTTCACCATGAGTCGTGTTACCCATATGCCCGAGGTGATCAGCCTCTTGACTCACTTCCGAGGTAAGTTGGCAGGGTTCACTATGAAGCCTTTCGAAAGTCCCCCTAACAAGTTAGTAGCCGCTAGGTTTCGGATTGACCAAGCGGATATAGATGCTCTCCTCCGAGAGTGGTTCATAAATGACCCGCAGACCCAAAGACACACAAACGGCAGGACAAGAGCCATACCCGTCCTTGGCACCCCCTTTTGCGCCTTTCGGTAACCACTAACAAGCTAGAGAAGTTCAGTTTACTTAGCTAAAGCCGAGCCATGTAGCCCTCATGGTTGTACGGTAACTCCTGGGTGGCCGCTTTAAGATTCAGTCCTTATGGAGGGCGACTAGAGCACCCAAAAAGACCCAATGCTCTAGCCCCCTGATATCGATGTTGCCAACAAGCATCATTTAAACCACTGATTCCATAAGTCATTAATCAAGATTCACATTATAACAGTTTTGGTGATTGCAAACTAAGCAAATACCCATATGCATAACCCAAGGTAACAAGGAATACAGGATAACAAGAGTGCTAGGTAAAGTCCTTAAGGGTTCATCATATTAGACACATGCATATGAAATGATTATAAGATTATTAGGTAACAAGGAAACTCATGTTACACTTGCCTTTCAAAAGCTTGCCAAACATTCCATCCTTTACTGTTGGATCATCCTTGCATAGCTCCACTTCTAACGTCATCAAGAACCAAAGACAAGCATCATAAAGAGTCCTAAAAACATTACATCAAACATTACAAAAATAATAGGTAAAGGTTTGAAACACGTAGGGCTTGTAACTATGATCGCTTGAGCGCAAAAACAACTAAAATAGGAGCAACAACTTGAAAGACATGAAAGTTGGAAGGTTTGATAAATGATAGGAATAGAATAGACATGATATATGTGGGTAACTTGTAAGGTTTAGAGAGCACAAAGATTTATAGGTGAAGGGTAAAAGATCATAGGATTGTAGACAAGATGGATAGGACATTATAAAGAACGAAGTAAGCATACGGATATTTAAAGGCCAGATCACACATGATCGATGGCAATGCAAGACAATGCAAGCTTGATGAGGGGAAACATATATACGGCAACGACTATACAAGAGTGAGATGATGTGGCAAGATACTATCAAGAAATTATTTCTGGTCATGGGACATGAAGAAGTAAGAACGATGGTGGTGGTTTGCATAGTTGGAATTGGTGAACAACAAGGCGGTCCAAAGAGTGATCTAATGGTGAACTTAGCAAAGTGCCAGTGTACATGCACATCGGTGGACAGCAAGGTTATGAGCAGCAAGGGCATGGCTATAGCAGCACTGAGTGGTGATCTATTTTATGGGGATATTGAGGAATGCATAGAGCATGTGTTGGCACAAAGGCATGGTATTTTGATAACTGATCAGCCTAGGAACGCGATTGCAAGTTGGAGATGAGCCACTACTAGGACAGCAGGGGCAAAAAGCAAGGAGAACACACAGAGTCAGTCTTTGCAGCATCAAGCATGAATCCCATTTGCACATAGGTGTGGAGCTACCATAGGAACATGCTAGAAAAAGGATTGAACAGATAGGTCGCTGATTTTCTTGGAAATGTGGATGCAAACTGAATGGCATACATGTAGCAGGAACAACAAGCACGATGATGTTGATAACTTCACCATCATGGTTCCAATGATCATTCAAACATGTAGAGACATGTGTGAGGATAGGGTACTTGTTGTGGTTGAAGGGCTTGATCATGGAGGTGATGAAACAATGGAAATGTGCATGCCAACCAGGGACAGTGCGGCTGCAACACTGTTAGGGCCGCGAGCACGAAAACAATTATATGTCTTTCATCCTGTATGCTATGGCCAAACAATTTAGTAGGGATGTGTGAAAGTATATGATACTTATGTGGTCCAAAGGAATTGATAAATGGAGGTCTGGACTGTTAGGAACAAGCATGCCAACCAGCCACACAGTAGCTATTTGCAAGGGACAGTAACATGCTTACAAGGGAAACATCACTGAGATCAACTGAATCGTGGTCTGTGGTGTATAAATTGCAATAGGGGTCAGCATATAAGATATAAGGAGATGTTGGGTGCTCACATTTGGGTTTATGGTGATGAGGATAAAGCCAACAGTGGTAGCAATTACAATGGAGACAGAGGTGGTGGTGCTACTGCATAGACTGAGCAGCATGTAGTAGCAGCAACTACGGCATCGATATCACTGCCACTGCTGCTCCAATGGACAAACCAACTTGCAGAGACATGTGTATATATATGGTAAACATTGTGGTCGAAGGGCGTGGCACTCAGAGTAGTGAATCATTGGGAACACGCATGCCAACCGGCATCAGCGCGGCTGCGGAGCAGCAGGGACAACAAACGCAAAACAAGGTAACATCACTTTCATATTTGATTGCATGGCCATGAAACTTTTCTGAGGTGTGTGCAACTATATAAATTATATTCTTGCAAAAGGAGGCATCGTGGGGTTTACTAGATCAATAGGAACGCGGTTTCCAAAAACAGGGTGGGTGCTGTTTGGACAGCAGAGGTAGCGGACACTTTGGCATCGATATCTCAACCATTGGGGATTTCATGGCTGAACCAACTTGTGGGATCATGTGCAGGTGTGTCATGAACATGTAGGATCAAGGGCTTGGTGGTTTGGACAGTGGATTAGCGGGGAACGTCAAAAACATTCAGAGCTGCAATCTGTCAAGACAGCAGGAACAGCAGGCATGGAGATGACAATATCTCAAGTTTCTCAACTCCTATGGCAAAACTATTTTACAGAGATGTGTTCAAGGATGTAATATACATCTTCACCAAAGGGATTCATGATTGGATCAAGGAAACAGCGGGGAACGCCGATTCCATCAACAACAACAAATCTGGCCATGGGGTCAGCAACACGTATAATGGGTAAACTTCGCCGGGGATCAATGATACATCATCCATGGCACTTGATATGCAGCGAGGGATATAAGAACAACATGGGGATGATGATAGAGTGTTCTCACCATGGGGATAGGTGTGGTGGAGCGAGGAGATGCATCGACGACAGCCGGTGACGACGATCTAGTGCAGCAGAGCATCCTTCTCGCGTTGCGGTTGATCGGGGCAGCCATGGGGGAGGATGAGGATGAGCAGGGGCGTCCCTCCCCTGTCCTTGACGTGGGGAATGAAGGGGGAGGCGTGAGGGGGCTGTGGAGATGAAGGGGCTGCTGCTGTTTTTGTCAAGCAAGAGAAAAGGAAGGGAGATTGGGAGTTTCCTTGCATGAAAGGAGGGGAAGGGGAGTGATTTGGGGAGGGGACTGACCAGCACCCTAAGGGTGACGTGGGAGAGAGGAGAGGAAGAGATAGAGGGCTGGTTGGGCCTGATTTTGTATCACCAAGGACAGGAGGATGGTTGGGCTTTGATCCAAGGAGAGAATTAAGGCAAAGTTTGGTCTGGTTTTGACCCGAAACAAAATAAAGAAGATCGCAAGAGCCGGGCTGATCCATTAGTGAAAACAAGAGGATATGGACTAGGTTGGATTGGCCTAGAGCAAGAGAAGATACTTACATTTAGCCTCTTAGTGAAAATTGAGTTGCGGGACTAGTCACTAGAGGACCTTTGGTTTGTGGATCTTGACCGAGAGGAGAAAAGGTAGAGGGGAGGGAGTTCATGAGAATGTTAACCAAGGTGAGGAAAGGAGAGAAAAGAATGACTCCATTAGCTTGAGAGAATTTCTATGGGTTGATAAGATCGAGGGAAAGAATTGAGATTAACTTATGTATGTGCCATGTGAGTAATTCTGCTTGGACAAAGTTATGATAGCATTGCATTGGGGGGATGAGATATGATGATCAGTCATCTAGCATAGATTTAGGGATTTAGAAAAGACTCGGTTGGAAAGAATTTGGAGCTCCAAAATAAGTAGAAAAGAGAAAGAGTGTGTGGGTTATGATAGGGCTAGTTAGGGTTTTTGGCAAGATGAGAATTTGAAGACCCGTTTAAACAAAGATCAAGATGTACAGTTTTTATATAGGTTTCATCATGGTTTGAAGTTATGGAAGCTTGATCAAAGATCATGAGATTTGATTGGGATCAAAACCCTATGCGCGTTTAAAACATTTAAATTCATTTTCTAAACATAAAGTCTATGCATAGGCATGAATGCAACAAACCATTAAGTTAAAATGCAAAAATTTTAGAAACCCACATTTTTTTTACTATCTAGAATGTCAACAACTTAACTAAAGTTGAGAAATTTTATAAAAATGATAAAACCATGTCATGTTATTTAGTGTTTTCTAGGTCACATCCCAAAATAGGAATTTTAGGGTGTGACATAAACCCATCAAAGAAGCATCATTGACAGTGGCTTATACTTCATGGAAAATCAAAGTAGCATCATCGACAGTTAGGGTTCATCACTGCTATGGTTCATCACAGGCAACAACAACAGAGAAGACTTCATCACAGAAAATTCACCAGCACAGACTCAGGGAGGCGCCGGCGGTGAGGAAGATGGCCGGACCTCGGGGAGGAGCTCGGGAGGCGCCGGCGGTGAGGAAGACGGCCACGGCGGGGAGGAGCTCGGGGAGGCGCCGGCAGGGGAGGAAGACGGCCGCGGCCTCGGGGAGGAGCTCGGGGGAGGCGATGGCGTGAGGAGGACCTCACGGAGGAGCTCGGGAAGGCGCCGGCGGTGAGGAAGACGGCCGCGGACCTCGAGGAGGCGCCGACGGTGAGGAAGACGGCCACGGCGGCAGCTAGGGTTCCGGCGACCGGTGCGGATCCGCGGCTAGGGCACCATTGCGGATGCGGTGGCTATGGTTCCGGGGCCGGAGTGTTGGTTGACGGCGGGATCCAGGGACGGCGCGGAGGCGCTGCTTATGGACGGCGACGACGAAGACGGCGGCGGCGGCGAGTGCAAAATCGGGCAGCCCTTTGGGGTGTATCTGAACCGCGCGAAGGACTTAGCCAAAACGGGGGCCACGCGCCTCCTTATATAGGCACATATTAACCGAGGCGGGCAATGCAACGCAACCGCGTCGGTTAATATTAACCGCAGCGGGCACTTTAGAGCAACCGCCTCGGTTAATGTATTTAACCGAGGTGGGCAATATTAAATGCCCGCCTTGGTTAATGAAATTAGGGTTTGGTGCAATTTGGTAATTTTTGTAATCCTTCTATCTTTGTAATTTTTACAAATAATTGACTCTGGTTAATTTAATTTTACAATCAAATTGTAATTAATTTTACAATATTTGCACAAATTTAAAAACCCCAACTTGGTTAATTTAATTAGGGTTTGTAGCATTTGTACTCCTTCCGCCTTGGTCTAAATTAGCTCGTATAATATAGTGTAGTATCCAGGGTAATTAAATTGATAATATTTTTACAACTTTGTCCAAAAATAACATATAATGATCTAAATTAACTCTAAATAGTCAAACTTGCGTGAAAAAGTGACACTTACATACATAAATGTGTGGATTACATTAATATAAAGAAATTATTACATGAGTTAATACATTGTGACATAAGTACTTATTTTGGTGTCGGCGCTCCCACTGTCCTCTTCTCACCGTCAGGGCGGAACCAGGGCTTCATCTTCTTATTGACACGAGTCTCGACAATCTTGATCTTGGTTGGATGATCGGTAAAGAGCGATAACTCATCGTAAGGGTTGTGTTTTTCAGGACTCTCGACTCCATCAGCCCCGACAATCCTTTGTTTTCCAGAGACAACCACGTGCTTCTTTGACTCTTTGGGATTCTCGTAGTAGGCTACTTGTGCGACACGATTTGCTAGTACCCACTGATCATCTTTGTAGCCGATGTTGTTGAGGTCTACCGTGGTTAGCCCGTAGTCGTCCACGACTACCGCCTGTGCCTTAACCCATTGGCACCGGAAGATGGGTACCTGTAGTTCTCCGCCGTAATCAAGTTCCCATATCTCATCGATCTGGCCATAATATGACACGGTCTTGTTTGTTGCCTCGTCGATGCCCTCATAATGAACACCACTATTCTGTGCCGCGCTCTTCTTATCCTTTTGTTTCGTGTGGAATCTATATCCATTGATGTCATACCCTTGTCATGACGTGATTTGGGTGCGAGGTCCGGACGCAAACCTCAATTCATCAGTGTCTCCATAGGGAGGTATGTCCTGCTGTTTGATCCACGTTGTGAAGTTGATTTTGTGTTGTTTTGGTACCCATGCCTCACCGCGCCCATGACAGGTGCTGCGAATCTCATCTAGGTGCTTGTCAACCCACTTCTCCATGACCACTACCTGATTTAGTGCGCTGTGATGAGCCTGTTGCAGGGTGTCGATATCTACATCGGTGCGTACTTTCCTCCCCATGCACCCCATGCCCACAGTTCTACCTTCGTGCAAAGGGATAGGCAACCCAATTTCCCTTCCATCTCGAATGTATGTTGTGCACCAGTTAACAGCTTCCTTGGTTGTGTATGCCTCGATCATGGAGCCCTCTGGGTAAGCACGGTTAAGAACATATCTGCTGAGAGTGGACATTAATCGCTCATACGTCCACATTTGATGTAGGTATACGGGGCCCAGGTGTAGGGTCGAGATGGCGGACTAGAGGGGGGTGAATAGTCCTTTTAAAATCTAATCACAGCGGATGACCGAATTAAATGCGGAATTGAAACTATCGGTCTAACTAGGACTACACCCCTCTATCTAAGCACCTTACAAAGATTCTAACAAGGTCACTAAGGTGCAAGGCTAGGTAGTGCTCGCCTATCCAAGACTAGGTTGCAAGGTCACACAAACCTAAGCAACTAGTACTCAATCAAACCGGGGAGCACCTACACATACTAGTGAGCAAAGCGCACAGAGCCTAAGCACACTAGTAGTTCTCACTAGCACGGCTACACAAGCCTAACTAGAGAGCTCAATTGCCTAGCTACACAAACTAAGCAAAGTGACTAGCAAGGCTACACAAGCTAACTAGCCACGCAATCGCTACTTCTAAGCTACACAAGCTAAGAAGGTAACTAGCAAGCTACACATGCAAACTAGCTACACAAGAGCAACCACTACTCACTAGCACAAGTAATGAACAAGTAAATACAAGCTAGTGAATGCAAACCCACGAGAAGAGTAGACAATATTGACACGTCGATTTTTTACCGAGGTTCACTTGGTTGCCACCAAGCTAGTCCTCGTTGAGACAAGCTCCAAGGTTGTCACCGGTCCTCTTGCTAGTGGTGACCCACAAGTCACGCTCTCCCACCGGAGTGCTCACCACGAGCTCTAGCACTTGACCGCCCGAACCACTTGTTGCTCTTCGTGTCTCTCTTTTACTAGAGTTGCTCTTCGCGATCCCCGCGGGGTGAGCACAATCCCCCTCACAATGTCACTCCACGTGACTAGCAATCGGAGCACCACTCAATCTCCGAGCGTGCTACACGATGCCCACAAGCCTCCAAGCCGTCTAGGAGGTGGCAACCTCCAAGAGTAATAAGCAGCACCGGCTTGCAATTCGAACACCTAGTGCCACACCTTGCAATCTCTCAATGCAATGCACTAGAATCACTAACTCACTCTTGGATGCAATCACTACAAGCTCTAGTGAGTTAGAGGGCTCTCAAGCACCACCAAGCAAGGACACAAAGTCCCCAATGTGCTCAGCAGCCAGCCCAAGCCGGCCAAGGCAACCTCTTATAGCCCCAAGGGCTAAAAGAGCCGTTGCCACGAAACCAGTCAGCAGAGCAGATCGGACGCTTGTCAAGTGACGACGGGGCGTCGATCGCGGCGTCCGATCGCACCCGCGCCACGTGTCCTTGCCTTTCGAATGTAGCGTTGGCGCGCAGCGGCTAACTCACTTTCGCGCCACGCCACGCCCGGGGCGCGTCCACCACCGGCCGGGCCGCGCGGCGCCCAGCGTCCGGTCACAACTTCGAAAAAACTCCAAAAAGCGATTTTTTTCGACCGGGCGCGTCCGGTCGATGCTAACCGGACTCCCCGGCGTCCGGTCCTCCATCGCTCGGCGGCGCCTCGCTTACTGCACGCCGCCCGGGCCAGCGGCACCGAGCGTCGATCGCGCGGCGTCCGGTCACACACCGAAAACGCCGGACGCGCACACTTGACCGGACAGCGTCCGGTCCCTCCTAGACTGCGTTGGTCGAGTGTTTCTCGGCCGAAAACACTCCGACGACTTTCGCCACCACTTCCGGCCTCGGCGCAATGGAAAATGAGCACTTCACTTTCCCGAAGCGCGAATCCCGCCTCGCAAGCTCGGCGGGGGGGAGGGAGGATCCCAAACCCCTCTCAACCCGGCAAAACACCATCCCTTTTGCAAATGTGCCAACACCACCAAGTGTACATCACCACGTGCAAGTGTGTTAGCATTTTCACAAACATTTTCCAAAGGGTTAGGCACTCAACTTGCCACGCCACTCGATCCTAGCAATACAATGCAAAGTTAGATCGCTCAAGTGGCACTAGATGACTGATATGCAAACAAGTTTGCCCCTCTTGATACTACGGCCATCTATCCTAAACCCGGTCGTCAACTTCTCTACACACCTATGACCGGTGAAATGGAAACGCCCTAGGTTATACCTTTGCCTTGCGCTTTCCACTTCATCTCCTCCAATGCCCATGCAACACATGCACCGACATCCACATGAATGATATGATCCACTTCATATCATCACGTGGCCTTTGGTCCATCGATCTTGACCTCACTTGCTCTTCACCATCGCCTTGGTTCATCGACGCCAAGTCTTTGCTCAAGCCTCCCGACACTCGGTACCAACGGCTTCAAAGCCTCCAACTTGCCCTTCACCTTGCGCGACCGGTCCATCAAGCCAAGTCTTGTCTCGATCTTCACCTCTAGCCACATGACTCCATGTCATGTATCATGCTTTAAGCTCCTTCATCTTCACATGTGTGAGCCTTGCAACACATCACACCACCTCCATGGTATAGTTGCTCACACACATGTACCTATGGACTAAATCTCTACAAATCTCACATAAGCACAATTAGTCCACCTAAGTTGTCACTCAATTACCAAAACCAAACAAGGATCTTTCAATCTCCCCCTTTTTGGTAATTGATGACAACTCTACAAAGATATGGAAATTAAGCATTTAGGGATTTTATGCCACTTATCCAACATTTAAGCTCTATGTCTATGATTTGGATGAGTACCATAAAATCAATTTGGTAGTGATAACTCCCCCTACATGTGTGCTCAAATGGTTTGGTTTCAAGCTTGCACACATGCATAAATATGGAATTTGTGGGAGCGTTACCACTACTAAATGATGCTAAGGTATACAAGATGAAGAATAAACCTTTGTAGCGTGTATACCAATTTATCAACATCCTTAGCATCAATCCTTGCTAGAAACAACTAGATACCACGTGATGGTGGGGACGTGATTCCCGATCTTCCGTCAGGTTCAAGATAACTATCGATTTGGTCGGAGAGCGACACACCGATCCGGCTTTAGATCACAAAGACCCGAACCCTGCAACCTTAGCACCACGTCTCCTCTGGTTATCAACCGTGTCACAATTCGGTTGACCTCGCCAAGAAGGCTAATTCCTGCTGCGAATCGAAGAACACAAGCAAGAACAAGATAATACGCAACTCAAGTGAAGTGACAATTGCAGATATATGATTAAGATCTCAACGTGGGGTTTCACAAACCGATAACGGCGACTGTTCGATGACAGATTGATCTAAATCAAAACCCAAACCCTAATGTAGGTGGCGGCTATTGATTATATGGTCTAAGGGACGTGCAAGCACCCTCATTCACGTCCTCCTCATGGGCCTATACGTTACATGGCCCGACGGCCCAAAAGATAGCAATGCAACGCCCAAACAGATTCTGGACGCTCACTTGTTTGGACGATTCCTGTTGACTCCGATGGAATTTGGACCTCAAACCAAAGCCATTAGTTAGCTTATGAAATTATCTTTCCATCCATATATGGATCATCGAAAACGGAGTTCGGATGTGTCCTGGGCGTCCGATTTATCGCTCGCTGGTCCTGAAGGCCGAGACTGACGCGAACTCGAGTTGGACTGGGCCTCTGGCTTGGCTTGAACGTCCTTGCTGCCCCCCCTAAGGTGGTGGCCAAGGAGGAGGACGTCCAAGGGCTTCCTTGGTATGTTCTCCATCTTCTCGGGGTGTGCTCCAACTTGGGCCAGGGTCCCAAGGATGAATAACAAGCCCACGTTGACGATGTAGCTCCCGGCAGAAACAGCAACAGCATGTCTTCATGATTTGGAGGCCTTGCCAATGTGATATTGAGATAGGACCAGATCTATTTGAAAGCTTATCAAATAAGCTTTCCATCAAGTGCTCATTGACCTCAATCGCACTCCGGATGGTTGAGTTATGGCCTTTCGGTGAGGAGGTAATCTTGTCGGGTCACCGACGAACCTTGATTGACTTGCACCTTGAGGAATATTTGTACCTACAAGCAAATAGGAACATGTACATGTGGAACCAAGTGAGTTGCACCAAAAATCACTAAACAAGCTCACCTTATAATCAATGGTTGTATCTGAATGTGTCATGTCCTCATCATCCTCCCCTTCTTGACAACAAACCGTCCCTCGGTTTGAGGTTAGGTGCAGGACAGATTGTAGGTAGTAGCCAACATAGCTCCTCTTCTTGAAATTTAACTTGTTTCTTTGTAACAAAACTAGAAGCATTTGACATGATAAAATTATAGCTATTGCAGCCCTCTAGTTGATCATATTTTTATATAGTAAAAGGAGATTTCAGATTTGAACAAATATAGACACGATGCACCATATACTCTCCTTTGCAATTATATTTGGCAACAAAGTGATATATACATCTAGATAACCATGGCAATTCAGCATATTTAAATTTCTCTTCTAAAATATTAAGAGCACATAGAGTATCAAACTCAATATAACCCAAAGTATTTAAAGAAGATAATAAGTTTAGCTCATCCTTTTCAGTGGTAATGGGAAGATAATATTTACTTGCAGCAACAGACTTTGTTCCAAAATATAAGAATCAATTTCTTTCATAAGTGGTGGCATAGCAATAACAAAAGTGCTATCATGCAACTTCTCTTCATCACAAATATCAGTAGAATCATCATGTGGTAAAGGTAAATCAAGAGAAGGTTCTAGTATTGCATTAATAGCATCATTGGTGGACAAATTTAGCATCTCAAGAGAGTTCTTAACCGAGACAAGTTACCTGTTCTTTCTCTATTACCTTGTCCTCTTTCTTGGATACATGCTGCAAACTATTAGTTTCAACAAAAGATAAAGCAATATCTTTATTTTGTAAAAATTCAGATTTAGATGAAGATATCTTAACATCTGAAATAACCCATTCTTTTCTAAAAGGCTCATTCTTTCTTCTCTCCACTCTCATAAAATCTTCTCTTAAAATTTCAGCAGCAGTCATAGGTATGAGAGTAACATTTCTACTATTGTATTTGAATGAATATTTATTAGCAATCATATTGTGTATAACCTTATTTTTAGATATCCATGGTTTACCAAATAATAAATGACAAGATTGCATAGGTACTATATCAAAATCTTCACTATCCTTATAAACACCAAGAGAAAATTTAATGTGTGCAATTTCAGTTACCTTTATTTTATCCTAAGAATTTACCCAAAGCATGTAGTATAGATGTGGATGTGGCTTTGTGGTGAGACCAAGCTTCTCAACCAACTCTAAGCTTGCAAGGTTGTTACAACTCTCACCATCGATCATGACACGACAACGTGCCTCTTTCACAATAAAATATGTTTGAAACACGTTGTTGAACTGGTTTTGCTCTGCCTTCTCCATTTGGGAACTGAGCACTTGATGTGCAAACTCTGTGGTGCATGTGGAAAGTGGTTGTGATGATGTCGCTGCAGCTATGGAGGAAGACGGCTGATCCATGATGACCTGCAATTCACACTTAAAAAAAAATTTGTTGTTTGGTATTGTTAGAAATCAAAAGCCCTATCAACTATAATATGTGTCGATGGAAGCACACTCTCACACGCCTTACCAAATTCTTACAAGTGTTCTTACCAAAGCAAGACAGTGAATGGTACAACCGGTGGCTGGTTCGTGATACCTGTGAGGATGTGGCACCAAAATTGCAAGAGTCTTTTTCTGTACTGATCTGAAGTATATATGTGGAGCTTGGAAGGCACACAAAGAAACAAATTTATATATGTGGCACACAATTTAGTAACAGATAGCAATATTGAATAAACGTCCAAAGCACTTGTCCTAGTTGCTGGCCTATGCGTGTTCCTAGCACCAATTATGATAAACAAGGGAGTGAAACAAGGATAAAAGGAACAATTAAGAATGAAACCAATGGACATGAACAAGGCAAAGGCACCACACAAAATAGAGCAATTAGTTGTTTCTTATGTGCTCCTATTCTCTTCTCTTTTTCTTTTACTATTTTTTTATTTTTATACAAACTTTTTCTTTTGATCTTTTGATATTTTTTTTCTCAGTAAGGAGCACACAAGAACAAACCATAAAAAATTTGAGCTCAATTGGATAAAAGATGTGGTGTATAGAAAATAAGTATTGTGCTCTCAAAATAACACCAAAATTTGTGGGCCCAAAAACTCGATTTTGCTGATTGAATTTCGCAAATCTAATTTTTGCGAACCCAGCTTTGCTGGGATGAAACAAATCTAAAATTTTCTGGCGTTCTCCGTAGATATAAAATTCGCCCGTTTCGAGTTTGGACGAAAAAGTTATGACTGTTTTAAGGTAGGCTGTCCAAATCGAGTTTTATGTGGACACAAGATGCAAATCGATGATGATATATAATGGTTATGGGATGGAGGGATCAACACAAATTAGAGAAGAACACGATCTAAACCAGCAATAAGACGTTGACCTAGGACACAAACTCAATACAAATAACTCAAACTAAATTATGCAAAGGCTATGGCGTGGGGGCTCTAGGATGAAAAACAATTATGGCCGTGGATTATGGGATGAAGATAAAACACAAACTAAGGGATAACTTCGAACCTGATGGTATACCTTAAGCTCTGAATATCACTTGGTGGGGGCGTGATTCCCCGATCTTCCGTCGGTTCAAGATAACTATCGATTTAGTCGGAGAGCGACACACCGATCCGGCTTCGGATCACAAAGACCCGAACCCCGCAACCTTAGCACCACGTCTCCTCCGTTATCAACCGTGTCACAATCCGGTTGACCTCGCCAAGAAGGCTAATCCCTGCTGCGAATCGAAGAACACAAGCAAGAACAAGATAATACGCAACTCAAGTGAATTGACAATTGCAGATATATGATTAAGATCTCAACGTGGGGTTTCACAAACCGATAACGGCGACTGTTCGATGACAGATTGATCTAAAGCAAAACCCAAACCCTAACGTAGGTGGCGGCTATTGATTATATGGTCTAAGGGACGTGCAAGCACCCTCATTCACGTCCTCCTCATGGGCCTATACGTTACATGGCCCGACGGCCCAAAAGATAGCAATGCAACGCCCAAACAGATTCTGGATGCTCACTTGTT
The DNA here is from genome assembly GCA_015844335.1 of Chrysopogon serrulatus. Lineage (NCBI taxonomy): Eukaryota > Viridiplantae > Streptophyta > Magnoliopsida > Poales > Poaceae > Chrysopogon > Chrysopogon serrulatus. The sequence goes on along the minus strand of JADLZL010005643.1, from coordinate 16,164 downwards.
TGGACGATTCCCGTTGACTCCGATGGAATTTGGACCTCAAACCAAAGCCATTAGTTAGCTTATGAAATTATCTTTCCATCCATATATGGATCATCGAAAACGGAGTTCGGATGTGTCCTGGGCGTCCGATTTATCGCTCGCTGGTCCTGAAGGCCGAGACTGACGCGAACTCGAGTTGGACTGGGCCTCTGGCTTGGCTTGAACGTCCTTGCTGGCCCCCCTAAGGTGGTGGCCAAGGAGGAGGACGTCCAAGGGCTTCCTTGGTATGTTCTCCATCTTCTCGGGGTGTGCTCCAACTTAGGCCAGGGTCCCAAGGATGAATAACAAGCCCACGATGACGATGTAGCTCCCGGCAGAAACAGCAACAACATGTCTTGATGATTTGGAGGCCTTGCCAATGTGATATTGAGATAGGACTAGATCTATTTGAAAGCTTATCAAATAAGCTTTCCATCAAGTGCTCATTGACCTCAATCGCACTCCGGATGGTTGAGTTATGGCCTTTCCAAAGAGGTAATTGTCGGTCACCGACGAACCTTGATTGACTTGCACCTTGAGGAATATTTGTACCTACAAGCAAATAGGAACATGTACATGTGGAACCAAGTGAGTTGCACCAAAAAAAATCACTAAACAAGCTCACCTTATAATCAATGGTTGTATCTGAATGTGTCATGATTTACAAGTACCTTGAAGATCTCGAAGCCTTCTTCTCAGATTCAACGGCGACAACCACTTGAGCTCTCAAAGCGGTCTACGAGTTAGCGCCCTTGGCGCTCCTCATCAAGCGCGCCCTTGAGAAAGCCAACTCATCCAACAACTTTTTTTGAGACTCAAGCGAGCCAAAAAGAGGTCGAGAATCAGCGACATACTCACGCACATAAAGAAGAAGAAGGATAATAAAAAGACAAAGGCAGGAAATAAAGCAAACAAGTCATCCTACGGAATTGTTCGGTAAAAGACTTGAATTCAGCCTCAAGCTTCTTAAAGGCGAGAACTTCGGATTGAAGTCTTCTTCGAGATCTGCATCGACTTCAAATCACGAGACGAGAATTCCAAGGAGGGTAAAAAGGAAACAAAGGAGGAGAACACCCAACCCTAGGATGAGAAGTTAGGGGTTGGGCAAATGCAACTTGTCGCTCTGAAGAAGTCGCCCTAGCAACGCTAGGCGGCCGAGTAGTGAAGAAGTCACAGCGGAAGAAGAAGTCACCATAAGGGGTAGACTCCACGAGCGAGGGATTGGGGTTAGGCAAAAGGCACTGACCCACCACACCAACACTCTCCGTCTTCTCGAGTCGGAAGCGGGAGCGGAAGAAACTGACAGCGAGATAACCTACAAAAAAACCAAAAAGTCAAAAAGACAAATAATGCAAGAAAAATAAAAAGAAAGTCGAGAAAGAAGAAAAAAACTTACTTAGAAGGACGACGGAAAGCAATACGAGGCCGAGGTGGTGGAGGAGGCATATTTTGCTCAAATCCACCAACGATGACGAAGGAGCGGGGACCAGCAAGGGTCCCAAAGCCCAGAGGTTGAGAAAGAAGTCGGCCAGGGAGACTCGGGGAGCGAGTCAAAGTTAAAGAGCAAAAAGAGTATACACACAAAACCAAAGAAGACAACACTTACACCGGCAGAAGAAAGAGGAGAATCATCAACATCCCTCGGCCTCATCGTCAAAAAGAAAAACGAGATACATCGCCTGCAAAAGGAGAATCAAGACTACTTTTCCAAAAAGAAAGCGAGCAAAAAGTAAAAACCAAACAACCTCTCACCTATCAAAAGGTTACATTATGGGTGAGGAAAAAAGAAACAGCGCTTGGTTCTGAAGGCTGAAGAAAAGAATCTCCCATGTGAGTCTCTTAGCAAGCCGCAGTAGCTTCCGGAAGAAGATACCACGGTGATAAGGAACATCTTTGAAGAGAAGGCTCCATCAAAAAATACCAGGCAAAACAACTTCGGTCTTCAATTTTGGCGACCAAGATCGTGGGAGGAGGCGGGAAGAGAACAATTTCCCCATCAACATAAAGGGAGGCATCAACGTTAAAATCCCTGCCAAAAGGCTTCAAAAAGACAAAAAACTAGTCAATCTCGGTCAAAAAGAACTTCAGAAATACAAATACAAATAAGAAGAAATACTCACGGCGGGGGGAGGATTATGGTGAATTACTTCGAAACCAATCATTGGGACCAAACTGGCATGCTTTCAAAATCTTACGGAGGCGAACAAGTATCTCCTCATCGACAACTTCGATTACGTGGCCACCATACAAGAGGGATCCTCGGCGCCCGTACTCAAAACCAAAGTTCTCCGCAGCGCCTTCAAAGGTTGCACTTCGGCGGCGGAGGTAACTTGCCACAATAGCAAAACCGGACAAGCCATTAAAGCTAAGCAGTACCTAATCCTATTGAAAAAGGTTCAAGAAGAACAACTTCGGCCGGCGAAGTGAGCTACTCTCTCTCCCACGATCATTAAAGCAGGCGGGACCCCAGTAGGTTTGGAGTCTTTGGAGCACCCGGCACCACCATCAAGATTACCGGCATAAAACCACTTTCGGACGCCAATCCTTCCCGCGGAATCAACAAGGTCATACTCAAAAGAAATGGCAATTTTCGCCCTTTAGAATTGGATCCCACAACCACTAAGGGTGTGGAGGGAGGGAATCATTAGCGAGTGCGCGGCGAGGCGGAAAAAAGCGGAGCAAATTAAGGGGAGGGAGGAATGCCAGGGAAAGTCTCACAAAATGGATAAAATGAAAGATGAAGAACCCCATTGGGTAAGATCATGAAGAGATGGAAAGAAGCGAAGAAAACGGTGGAGGAAGGAACAAAGCCCAGGCAAACAAAGTCGGCCGCGAATAAAAACAAAAAGCACAATCTCCTCTCCGGGAAACGGGGAACCGCGATGCTCACGGTATAACTTACCGGAAATTCCTTGGGCTAGATCATACCCAAGTCTACGGCTCGGTCGGATGCTTCTCTGAGTAGTCGAGGCGGGAAGTTCTTTGCGATAGCCTTCATAGCGGCAAACTTCGGGGATTTATTTGCCGTCGACCTCCCTCCTCAGAATAGACTTCTCAACTTCTACCACTTCTTGGGGCCACCTTCTTCCTTCCATACAGCGAATCAAGCACCCAAACTAAGAGGAGGATCGTGGTGGCAATGCAAAAAAAGATTTGGGGAATTTTTCTCTGGCTAGGGTTTGAGGAAGCAAAGGCAAGGTGAAGAAGAAAAACGATGCTTATGCTAATTTATAGACCGGTCTTAAAAGGCCCACTTAAGAAACCTTGAAAAAAGGCCAACGGATACAAAGCGCGATAACGAGGAAGGCCCGGTAAACCTCAAATCGCGGGATAGCGGTCCGTATCCGTTACCCTGCTTGTTAAAAATACTATGCGTTATAAAGAAAGATAGCTTTGCCAATATTATCATAACAAATCGGCCACCAACAACTCGATCGAAGGAAGCGGAACCGAGGCAAAACAAGTCTACTAAAAGATATCGATCTTCATATCAATCAAAACAAATTAAAACGGACGGACAACCATAAACACGAGGACAAAACAACTTCCGGATCATTGCGGGGAACAAATATTCTTCAATATTACGGGATACAAGGTTACAAGTCTTACAAGACCCATCGAATTGGAGAAGAAATCAAAGCAATAGTTACAAAAACCCGGTGGAATTCTGCCATAGAAAACAATTATCCTTGAGAATCTAAAAAGAGTCCTCGTTCTGATTCGGGACTTCAAAGGCGGAATGAGCCGAAGCGGATCAAAGCAACCTTGATACACCAACCGCGGTGCATTCAAGATTGCCAAAAGGCCTTGGCCCGATCAAGCATCACATCGGGCCTCTCAAAAAACAAGTCGGATCGAACCCCATGTGAACAAGAGGCTCGGTATCCTCGGGTAGTAGGTGGGCGATGCGCACCGCCTGAGCTAGAAGGCTGTGAAACCGGCAACTTCCCGCCTTGAGCATAATGCAGCGAGTGGAAAAAGAAGAACTAAGAGTGCAAAATGACCGCGACATAGGGCACATCTCAAGACTTCTTCTACCTACGGAGCGACCTCCAATCACAATGCTACTCGGGATTGATGCACCTCTAATCCTATCTCAAGAAATTCTTCTACCCACTAAGCGAACCATCTTTGGAAAAACAAAAGAAAAGCCGGGGGCTGTTCAACCTGCGCAAACTATCATTGTCACAAAAGCGGAAGCATACTACAAGACTCGAAAACAACGAAAGGAAGTGCAATTTATAGGCCAAGATCGGTGTACATGGACCAAGCTCACCAATTCAGAGAAGCATTGACAAGGACAATAAAAGAAGGCAGTAAAGGAAACCTTGAAGAGTATATTCAGGCATATCGGCCGCGGTAAAAGCCTTTATACCACCGGTACCCTTAGCGCCCAACCATAAGCGGACATAAAAAGGGCGATAAAAAGCAAAGTCCGAGCGTTGTCCGTTTCCACCATAGAACTTCGGGGAAAAGCTTCGGGGCTGCGGCTAAAGAACTTCCGAACTTCGGGGCTCGGCTAAAGCTTCGGGAAAAAGATTAGCTGCGGCTAAAAAGAAGAACTTTGAAAAAAGCTTCAAGGGGGCTACAATTTCAAAGCCATCATGCTACTCACGGACCCTCCGGCTCTTTGTTCCAAAAAGCAAGAGGCTCGGGGCTACACTCATTGAGTGCGCCAATGGCGCCGCGTCGATCAAAAAAACCACCACCCGACTACTTTTGAGGAAAAGAATTCAAGCTCGGGGGCTACAATTTCAAAGCCATCATACTACTCGGACCCTCCGGCTCTTTGTTCCAAAAGCAAGAGGCTGGGGCTACACTCAATGAGTGTGCCTATGGGCGCCGTCGATCAAACCAAAATCCAGGCTACTTTCAGAAAAAGTACTCCGAGAAGGCTTCTTTTTGGGGAAACACACCCACAACAACAAGCAGTGGCTGCTCGCCCGACTTCTTTTACGTCAAAAAACAACTTCCGGCGAAGGCTCGGGGGCTACGGGGGCATACGCCCTCAACTTTTCTTTTTTCTCAAGACCCTCCGGCTACTTATAAATAAGTAGCAAGAGGCTCGGGGCTACACTCAATGAGTGCACCTACGGCGCACAAAAGAAACAATTCTTGACTAGACCACTTGAAAGCATCACTCCGAAGCAAATCTCCCGAGTTCTACCCGAAATGCTCGGGAAAGCTTGTCGTCTGAGGACATAGATGGCTACTCACCCGGCCGCGGATCCGTCGGGACAAGAGCAAGAAGGATGGATCTAATAGAGCGAAGACCATCCTAGTTAGGCGAATAGAAAGTAACCTCTGAAATCGAACGAACACTTCCTATGGATCCGACTAGGATTAGAAACCATAGCTACGGCTCTTTTCCTCTTATAAAAAAGGGCGAGCACCCTCTTTTTTGTAACAGACAGACAACACACAATCATACATCAATCCAGCATAAAAAAGGCCAAGGCCGGCGGGTAAAGCTTTTACTCGGCGGCGAGGGCTCGAACCGGGATAAACCGTATTGTCTTCTGGCGTGAAAGCGTAGGAAGTTCTAGTGGTTCGCCCGAGGTCGAATCAAGCTATTACGGGAACCCGGTGGCGAGGCTATCGATGGTCAAACACCGACAGCCCTCTCATATCCGACACCTCTATTAAAGCCCTAAACATGGCTCCATCTGATCACACTCCATGTGTAGTAACAATCTCCACTACCATCCCTAGAAGCGAGGGTTTTTTTAGCTTTTAGAACTATTGGCTGTTCAGTGGCGGTTCTCTAAAATTCTTCAAATTGTTGGTCTACCCCAACACGTCATGCTGATTGTCCAAAAATAATAACAACAAAATTCAAAGGGCCTAAGAAAGGCATTGAAAGAATGGCAAGCCTCAAAAGCGAGGCCTCAAAACCTTGATTGCAAATAGCGATTAATTAAGCATTTCATGGAAGTCTTAGGGAGTATAGGGACCTAAGCGTTGAAGAGTGGAACTTTGTTGTCCTCTTGAAAGGCCATCTTATGGCTCTTCTGGAGCAACAAAGACTATATTGGAAATAGAGGGGGCGAAAGTGAGTAAAATTTGGAGATGCTAGAATCGAGATTCTTCCATGCCAATGCAACTATTCGGCATAGAGGAAACCTGATAACAGAATTAACCATAGAGGAGGGGCAATTGTCACTAATCATAAAAAGAGAAGGAAGAACTCCTGTGGGAGGATTTCAAGCTAAGGAAATTTGGGCACTACAGAGTGCGCCTGGTTTTGTGGTAAATCTAAGTTTTTTATTCAAAGAAATGATGACTTGGAGCTGCTTGAGTTGCCTTTTACTCGGGAGGAGATTGATAATATCGTTAAGGCCCTTCCAAATGATAAATCACGAGGTCTAGATGGTTTTAGTAATGAATTTTTGAAAAAAGTTGGACAGTCATCAATAGGATTTCTATAATTTGTGTAATGCTTTTATTTCATGATGGTTCAATATGTATTGAAGTATTAATTCTCCTACACCACCACAGTGCCAAAAATTGAGGGGGCAAGAGTCATTTTTGACTTTATACCTATCTCTCTTTTGAACTCTTGATCAAACTTATTACAAAGTCTGTTGAGCGCATGAGCCATATAGCATGTGGTCACTTCTCTAGTGCACAAAAACTAGTATGTCTTCATTAGAAATAAACCATCCAAGACCTCTTGCATAGACTTTTGAATACATCACCTCTATCACCATTCAAGGTAAGACATTGTCATCATCAAACTAGGCTTTAAAAAAAGGCTTACGAAAATTGAGCATCGGTCTATGCTTACTCTAATGGAAGCAAAAAGTTTTGGTCGAAATGGTTAGAGGGATCACAGACCATCTTCTCCCCGAGGAACCTCAACAATCCTTTTGAATGGGGTACCTAGAAAATCCTTTCATTACGAAGGGGATAAGGCAAAGGGACCCTATGTCCCCCCTTCTTTTCGATCCTAGCAGCAGATTTTCTGCAATCCATGATTAACAAAAGCAAACTCTATGGGATTACTGCAGCTACCCGTCATAACTACTACCATAGAAGATTTCTCTATCATTTAATATGCTAATGACACCTTAATCATAATGGAAGGGACACTAGATAGCTCTTTTTTCTCAAGGCTCTACTAAACAACTTCTCTCTTTTATCGGGCTGAAGGTAAATTTCTAAAAATCAATGATGGTGCCAATCAATATATCTGAGGAAACACTAGACATCTTGGCTAGCACTTTTTGGATGTTCCAAAGGGAGCCTCCCCTTTCACCTATCTTGGTCTGCCTTTAAGCATTGCAAGGCCAAGAGTCCAAGATTTCCTCCTACTAGTGAATAGATTTGAAAAAAGGTTGGGTGGTATCTCCACATACCTAAATTAAGCTAGCAAACTTCAACTGGTAAATGCTATTTTCCCTTCCCTTCCAACCTTCTTCATATGCTCTTTGGCCTTGTCCAAAACTATTACCAAGCAGATTGACAAGTTCAGAAAACACTGCTTGTGGAGGGGTTCAGATATAAATGCAAGAAAACCTCCAAAGGCAGCCTGGAAGCTGGTTTGTGTACCAAAGGAAGAAGGTGGTCTAGGTGACATTGAGAAGCAAAAGCAAAGCACTCCTTATCAAGAACCTGCATAAATTCTTTAACAAAGCTGATCTGCCATGGGTTCATCTAGAATGGGAAAAACATTATAAGAATGGGAGACTCCCATCCCACATAAAAAAAGGGTCCCTCTGGTGGAGAGACATTTTCAAACTGCTTCCTGACTTCAAAAAATTAGCCAAGCCACAAATGCTGAATGGGGAAGTGCCTTCTTTTTTTTGGCATGACAATTGGGGTAATCAACCCTTACTTAACACAATGCCTGAGCTAACACAATGCCTGAGCTCTACTCTTTTGCAAAAAAAAAAAAAAACAAAAAACAAAAAACAAACAAACAAAAAAAAAACAAATTGATCTCGGTGCACAATGCTTTCAGTGAAGCCAATTTCGCAGAACTGTTTCAATTGCCTCTATCCCAACAATCCTGCTATCTTCAGTTGCAAGATGTTCAACAAACAATGGAAAATACAGTCCTCACTGGTGATGCAGATAAATGGTTCTACACTTGGGGCTCAAGTATTTATGCATCGGCCAAGGTTTACAGAATTTTGGTTGGACATTCAGACTTCCACCCCACTTTCAAGTGGCTTTGGAAGAATCAGTGCCAACCAAAACTTAAAGTGTTCTTCTGGGTACTGATAATGGGAGGTTCAGCACTAGAAATCTACCAAGAAGGAAAAAAAATATGCATCTGGATTCCTATAACTGTGAGCTTTGCAATGTGCCAATGGAAGAAACAGTACAGCATCTCTTTGTTGACTGTCCCTTTGCAAAGTCGTGATGGGGCATTTTAAATATTGATATCCCTCAGAACTGCAGCTTTCCAGAGTTGACCTCCCAACTCAAAATTCAGCTGGGTCTTAGTCAATTTTTTCATGGAAGCTAGTATTCTACTGTGTTAGACCGTCTGGACAGCAAACCTTCTAGACTGCAAAAGAGCTTTCTTTAAAGATTTAAGGCCCCTCCACTTGAGAGAGTGAAGACAAGAAGAACAGTTCTCATCATGGATACAAAGTCTGGATTAATCAGTTGTATTTTTTTCTTATTTTATTTGTTTCTTAAACCCTCTTCTCCCTCTTCTTGTTTGTGAACTTCTATTGGTTCATCTTTAATTTAATAAATTGCTGTATGGGCCTCGGCCTCCAGGTTCCTCAAAAGAAAAAAAGCACATTTTCGTTTTGTTTCACCAAGTGGGAGAGAGAAACAATTGATGAGACAAATACTAATCCATGTCGCAACTAGCATGCTTAGCAGTGCATGGAAGCATCCTGAAGACGAATTAAATTCTTATTCGGTGCAGATCATCACGCATAAAAATGTTGTAATCTTCTCCGTGTGGAAATTAGACCTTGCTTTCGCATAGCTGAATATCAGCGTCAAATGTCCGGCAAAATGGGACATATAATTAGTCTGGGTGGAAATGGTACGTAGCTTTGTACGTATGTTGAGCTTACGTTAAAAGCCAAACGTCATACAGTACTCAGGGATTGATGCTGTCGCTGCGACATCGTATTCATGAATGGCAATTAATCCCAATGCAATCAAAATGGAAGTCGTAATCAGTTCCGGAATCACATGCGGTTTTCGCATAATTTCCACTTGATCGGCCGAGCAGGACATTGACGCAAATCTAATGTGTTGCTCAGGTTGCTCCACGTAGTTCCAATCATTCTAAATATAGATATAGCTAGCTAGCTGGACTGGTCGATCGATACAAAGTTAAAGCATGCAGTTACACGTTGTGGAAGCGCATCAGGTACCTTCCACACCACCTGGGAGACTTGTCTACTACTGTGTGGTACTGTGTGGTTGGTCTGTATCTCCCCAACATCACTGAAGTTCCTTATATATATGAACCGTAAAAGGACTTCATCCAGTGTAACCCACACCAAAGCAAACCTTGTGTAACCCACCAACTTTTGACATAGCAAAGGCATCCTTATTAGCCTTTTTTTTTTTTTTAGGATACTCCAAAAGAATAAAACTAAAAACAATTAATACAAAAATGCATGAGCTTTTGCGTGCCATATTCTTTTGGATAATATATGGACTAAAATGCCCAAAAACTCAGTAAACCATACAGATGTTACAGAGGAATAAAGCACAGAGGGAAGAAAACAGGGAAGACTTGTGTCAGCTTTTGCCCTGAAGGCTAAAGTTCCTAATAACTAATTCTCTAACTATTTCAAATAACCATCTCTTTTATTTCAAATATTAGCATGTTTGGCTAGCAGCGGTGCATTTGATTGTTTCCTACTCAGATTGTCATAAAAGGAACAGTATATATGAAACTGTGCAGCTTTGTGAATACTGACCATTGGTAGGCATCATGCATATTGATACTAAGCTTGTTATTCAACATTATGTTCTAAATATCATATACATAACATGCATACATCATGCATAAAAGCATCTATAATTAGCCTGTCACATATAACCAAAACAATTCCATGGATGACACCAATATCATATACATGTATTCCATCCCACAGGTAATATCAAATATACATATAACCAGACCAATTCCATGGATGATACCAATATTATCAGATCTTCCTTGTCATTACAGGCTAAGGTTCGAAAGTACCAAGAACGTACACCTAATATAATGGAATATCACGACCTTGACCGTTGCCTTCAAGGTCTACTCCTTCCATCCTGAAATACAAGAGATTTAAGCAAATCTAAGACAAAATAAGGAGAATATCAAAAGACTAGTGTACCATAGTTTTTTTTTTTTTTTTTTAGATAAAGGATAGTTCATATCCGGCTTCATCTATCAATAGATAGGATCGAAAGTGAATTATTACAAAGTTATACCCAAAGACACACACACGGGCTGTGATTAAAACCAGTTTACAGCTAAACCTCGAGAAAAACCGAAACGAAGGTAAAGTTTTGACTAAGCATGAACAATATGCCTAGTTGACAACCACCTATTGGAACCAAAAAAAACTGTAAAGCTGACGTCTCTAGATATTGCCCCACTAGGGGTCAGCTCATCCCGAAGATCATCATGCCGCTACAATCTTGCCCATTGCGAAGCTTCGCATGCCCATGAAAAGTACCTGCAAAAGGATTTTGGTCTACATTTATCAAAAACAACAACCTCATTTCTTGTTAACCAAACCGCCCAACAAAGTACGTAGCTACTATTAATAACAATGAATTATACTTTTTTGTGAGTTGATTTTGACCACCTAATGAAAAGGTCATCTATATCTTGAGTGGGGCGATATCCCAAAAAGTATATGTACAAATGACCACGAAATTTGGTATAAAAACAATCTAGAAAAAGAAGTTTCTAGAGAATGACAAAGCAAGTATTTCTTGTCATCATTCTAGTTTCTATGGGCCAGGTTATCCTTAGTTAAAATCGCATCTTTTTTTAGATACCACGAAAAAAACTTTAATTTTTATTGGAATTTTAATTTGTCATATATCTTTTGACACCATAACCCCATTGTTAATCAACGGAGCATATATGGATTTCACCGAAAAAGTTTCAAATGTACCGAGCCCCCAAACAAAAACATCTCTTTCCTCCGTTAAGTTAACATCATGTAGAGAGGCAACAATTCTAGCCAGTCCCTTAAGTTTGCACCCAAAGTAAGTTTTGATGAAAAGAAATATTTAGTGGAGATGAACTAAGGACTTGTGCCACAGAATCTTATTGTCTTCTTACAATATTAAACAATGCAGAAAATCTATCTTTTAGAAGCTTATTTTCCAACCAATTGTCTACCCAAAACCTAGTTTGCATCCCATCTTTTTACTTTGAACAACCCAAAGCCCATAAAAAGAGTCTTTGACATTCGTTAAACTTTTCTAAAAAATGAGTCTGATTTTTTTTGATACAGCTCTCTAGAGTCTTATCTTTGATGTATTTGTTCTTCAAAAGTTCCTGCCACATGCCATCTTCATTTAATAACTTAAAAGCCATTTACTTAGCAAGCACTTGTTTTGTATATCCAGATTCTCGTATGCCTAAACGCCTGGATTTAGGTTGACATAAGATTTTCCATTTGGCTAGTCTCAGTACTTCCGTTTATGTTGGTCATTTTGCCAATAAAATCATGATCTAGAATGGTCTTTTTTTTTTCTAAAACTCCTCTCGGAAGTTTAGAAAAAAGACATCATAAATATCGATAAGCAGACAAGATGTCGAGTTTATTAGAACCAATCGACCCCCCTTCCGTGTGGTAATTTACCTTTCCATCCACTAAGTCTCTTTTTGGATTCTGTTCTCAATTGTCCGCCAATCTTTGTTGCAAAGTTTCCTAGTGGTCATGGGAAGACCTGTATGCTTAAAGGGGTACTTTCCAATATCACAACCAAATAATTGCGAATAAAACACTTCTGTTCTTTAGCTTTGCCAAAACAAAAGATTTTACTTTTGTAAAAAAATTATTTTAAGCCCCGATAGTTGTTCAAAGGTGGTAAGTAAAAGTTTCATATTTATTGCCTTTTCAATATCATGATGGCTCATAAAAATAACCGTGTCATCTGCATATGCGAAGAATAGACAGACCATCTTGAATTAGATTAGGAATGACCCTTCCACCTACCCCGATTCCTTTGCTCGCAATCAATATGGCTAGCATGTCGGCCACTATGTTAAAAAAAATATTTGTGACATGGGATCACCTTGCCTTCAGCCTTTTTTATCCGAAGTAGGAACCTAATTGGTCATTAACCTTAAAATTAATATTGCCCTCCCGAGTGAATTTTTCCATTCATGAGCACCATTTTTGTGAGAATCCTTTCATTCGTAACGTTTGTTGAAGAAAACTCCATTTGAACTTATCATATGCCTTTTTTCAAGTCAATTTTAAAAATAACCCCATCCTGCTTTTTCGAATAAAGTTCATGAGCTTGTTCGGCAGGACTTTTTAAATCGGCCGATAAGCCAAAACATCTTGAAAACAAATTGATTTTCTATGAGAATGAAATACGGTTGGTCGATAAACCGAAACGCCTTTTAGTCAGAAGTGAACAGGGCCCATGAATCGCTTAAAATGAAGAATTACCGCAGACCCTCCATGATATTTCTCCCTCGAGAAAGGCTGTCTGTGCTGGTCTAATTATCTTTTGAGCTATGGTAGTTAATCTATTGGTGGCGACTTTAGTGAAGATTTAAAAAAAACATTCAACAAACAAATAGACTTTGTATTGTTGAATGACTTTCGTGATCCTTCTTTTTTGAGTAATAGAATTATATTTCCAAAGTAATGCCTTGTCCTCTAAGTTTTTTTAAGGAAAAAATGGTTATTGATTAAAACATAAGAAAATAAGAAGATGAAGCATATAACTAGAGTTTTAATATGACTTACATCCAGATAAAAATTGCAAAAAAAAAAAGATATACAACTAGAAATGGATGTACTGCTGTGAATCGTTCAGTTTTATTCCGGCCCCAAAATGGCTAAAAAAAAACATGCATAAACCTTGACACCTAGTCCTGATTCCAGTCAGTACTTTTGTTTGTCCTAGAGACTCATCCCCACTGAAAGTCGAAAAGAGTAGGTGGAATCTGTGATGCTCTTTGTGTGATCTCTTCCCCACAAAAATTGTTTGAAACTTGGACTCCTAATTTTCTTGGAGGAAAACACGGAAGACTGCCATGCAAGTGGGAACTTATTTAAAGAAAAAGAGGGTGGGCCGGGGGGGTGGGGGGGGGGGGTGGGGGGTGTGGGGTGAGGGTGGGGGTTGGTTTGTAATTCCTGTCGGGAGGCTTATATTGATACATTGATACATGAAATTAGTTAACCCATGTGCTAGTTATGCATGGAAGCATCCTGTGGACATATATACTAAGTTCTTATTCGGCACATATCATTATGTATACGCTCAGTTGCTTGGTCAGGGAAAAGGTTCTTTTGCAATAACAAAGTCCAAAAATTAAAAAAATGGCAGGATAATAACTAAGATGCGAATTTTGGGAAAGCCTAACTATATATCTTTAATTATAATCCAATACCATCCAAATGAGAAAATCTACACAAATTAGTGACCTTGCTTAGTCATGGATATGATGGAGTATGGCTCACGTTCAAACGATCAGCTAGAGCTAATAGGAGCCGTGAGAAAGCTCACACTGTCACACTCACACACAGTAGTCATCAGGTCAATTCAGTTATTCCTCGCTAGCTGGATTCATCCATCTGCTACGAGTAAAAAGAAACTGCAAAGGTAAAGCTTGCGGCTCGCTGGTAGCTGCACGTCGCAGAAGCGCATCAGGTGCCTTCCACACACAGGAGACTTGACTCTGTCGATGGGATTGCTTTTGCACTAGCAGAGAAACGGGCTTTAGTTCCGGTTCCCAATCCATTTTAGTCTCAGTTTTGAAAATTGAGACTGAGTAATCAGGACTAAACATGATTTCTAGGTTAAAAAAGGGCACAACTATGGAGATTTAAACTCAAGACCTCCCACTTTAACACTCGCATATGTTGCCATCTCAATTCCACCGCACATTTGACATAGATAAGATATATTTTTTTTTTTAAATTCACTCAAGACATCTTTTAGTCTGGATTTGAGACACAAACCGAGACTAATACCAACCAGGACAAATATAGGCCCTTTATTTTGGGTTGGTGTACCAATCAGTACTAAAAAGGTCCCTTGACGCTCAAAAACTTGGACACAGGACTAATGCTTACATTAATCCTAGGTCCAAAGCTAGCCGATAAACTAATGTGCTGAACCGAAAGTCTATTTTGTACTAGTGTTGAGTTGGGTCTCTCCCGCATGCTCCAAACTCATGCATATACAACCAACTCCCCTTTTAGGTTTCCAAAAAAAGTCCTTTTAACAAGGTTTGAATCAAACATTCAGAAATATAAACCATGAATACGTTTTAGGTTATTGATATTAGAAATATAAAAATCATATGAATAGATTTGTCTTGAAAATATAAAATATACACATATCACTTTTTAATAAATATTTTTTATAAAAATAAGAAATCAAAGTTATGCTTTTAGAAACCATGTCACTGTCCAAAAACGACTTCTTTTAAGAACTTAAAGAGAATACCAATTTTCTGCTTGGGTGTGAACTCATCTTCTTTTTCTTCTTTCAAGACTCAGAAGTCAGGAGACTTGACTGAAATTAATATGTGGACGCAAAAGCCTAATGAATCTATGAATGGAACAAGCTACGTTCTGCAAATATTTGAACGTTTGGAAAATGGAAATAAAAGGATGAAACTGAAAAGACTAGATAAAAATATATGACATTAACAATATAGCTTAGTACATAAACATGATGTTATAACAGAAGTCTTTAGCAGCATGGAACGAGTTGCTCCCACACATTGCTAACACTATACTGAATTAGGAGCAAGACATGTACACCACCATGAAACATTATTGAGGGCAGATTGGCGTCACCAAAGATTGTATCAGCAACATACCATATATCATATGGCAAAAACATTTACCAACATACTTTTTACAAACCCACTGTTGTCAGTGCAATAATCTTTACGAGACTAATCTTTGGCAACCAGCATGAGGCTTACAGACAAATTCAAGATTTACCAATGAACATGATCCATTCTAATTTTCCTATTATTAAATAAAGTCATGTGGAGCCCTCTATTCATTCCCCACTCCCAACAACAAAACTCACTAGACAATGAAGCCCAAGGGTTCAAATGAGCCGATTTCACAGTGTTGCCAATAGAACTGGCCCTGCCTTATGAATGGTGTGAGCCGCAACTCTGTTACCAATTGAAAGGACCAAGAGTGTCTGAATACCAAGATACCCAAAAGGAGAGAACGGATTGGGTCTTCTAAAACTTATTAGGTTCAACTTAATCCATAAAAAGAAAACATAAACTAACTAACATGATGTGTGCACAATACGTTTTTCTAGTGTGCTCTATCTATCCAACCTCCAAAAAGTTTTTTGACCTAGGCCAATCAAATCAACTAGACTATATTAATTTGAAAATGAAAATACCACACCAAAATAAGAACAGTGCGGATGCTTAAATATGGTATGTAAAGAGTCAATCAAGAGAGGACGGAATCTTTGATACAAGAATATTTTTCTTACCGTATTGGTTTCCAAACCACAGCCCCTAGTCCATATTGATGCTTCATCAGGGTGTTAAGTTTTCCACTAATCTTGTAACAACTAAGGCAAGCGCCATTGAGGCTCACCACCACCGCTCGATTCTATTGGTCATATTGGTGTTGTTGACTATGGTGCATCTCTACCAACAAAGGTGTAGCGACCCGCTATTTTCTCAAAGGGAAATCCACAAATTACATCATATTGGATAGTCCAGAGGACTGGATGTCATATTATCATTATATAGTTGATACCACGTTCATACATCGTGAAAGTACAAGTTTACAAGGTAATACAACACTTGGTAACATGCCTAGGTACAATGTATCCTAGCGGTGAAACACACACCTGTCAAGAATGACAGTAGACGAGTGTTTTAGTGGGTGAAGGCTCCTCCTTCACGGGCATTCATCGATGTCGTCGGTAGAGCATCGGGCGAAAGCATAGACTTGATTTCCTTACCCAAACTTGAGT